>JAWQRJ010001705.1:0-15100 GCA_033557515.1 Diorygopyx duplodentatus | reverse complement strand
TCCCACATTATTTTTTAATTATCTCGTACGTTTCGCCGTTTATAGCGATGGCGACGGCGACGTAACTTCCCCTTTCTTGTTAGTTGCAAGAAAGTTAGTTGCACATCTTTCAATGTTTTGTTGCACGTGAGAACATCTACGGTTCCTACTTTGTACCTTACCTAACAAGTTTATGGAGAATATTTGTCGAGAATGTTTAGTAACAACCAAAAACCTAACATTCTTACGGACATTCTTTGAATCATTCATCATAACCGCTTTTTTCTGCTCCTACAAATTTCCATCGATGATATTAGGACTGTAAATCGATCCTGTCCAGTCCCTGTTTATAAGAATCCGGGGAGTGTAAACTTAATATTAGTTTTCAGTAATTCAGTGCTCTTTATATCTGGAACCTATCTGGTAATTTTCGTTGTAAAAGTTGTGAAACAGTGAAACAGCTAACTGAATTAATTTATTATAAACATACATATGTTTATAAACATATATAAACATCTCATTCTTATTCGTTTATTCGTAATAAGGTTATAAAGTTGGACTATCTTTAGAAATTAATTCAGGGATGAAAGGGGAATTCAGGGAAATTTTTTTGTTAAAACATGTATGGCTAGATCACTCCTTGACACGGTTCCAAAATTTCAAGTAATTTTGATGTTTGTTATAGATGCTATAGCTTTAGAAAAAAGGGTCTAAAACAGGGCTTTTTCTCCGACAATCCCCTTTAAAACAACTAATACAACATCCTTTAAAACAAAACAATTTTTTTTTATTTCGCCGTTCTAATTTTTTGATTCCATAAAACTTGTTCAGTATACAACTAAAGTTTCATTTCAATTTTGCTCCTACACGAGTGGATTTATTTTTAATGTCAGAAATACAAAATATGATAAACTCCTAAACTAACTGCATTCAATATCTATTGTGTTCAATGCAGTTACTCGAGATAATTTATAAGATAATTTATCTTAAAACCTAAAAAATATTTTCAATATTCATATTTACTTAAAAATTTAACCTTTTGGAAGTCACAATAACAAAACATTAGCACATGCTAAACCTATCCAATGCTTCTCTTTAGTATCCTATTCTTGAAGAATTAACATTATTTTCGTTTTAATTATTCTCCTATTGTAATCACTTGATATCATACGCTAACGTACAAAACAACATGTTCTCAAAGCATTAATCGAGCGCTGATAAGATAACACGTTTATTTTTTTGCAGATAAAATGGCAGTACCTATGAATCCAGTAGTGTGGTCAGACTCCGCGGGTCTACATGAAACAACCCTGAGCAACTATATCGAAAAGAAGAAGAGCAGTTACCCCTTCGAAGGGTTCAAATCCAACACTTCCTTCTTGTACTCAACCACTGTGCTGAGACGTAGCATCGAGGATTCAAGAACAGCTTTCCTGAACCTCTCTTTAGCTGCTTGCGAAATTGAAGAACCAATAACAAACCATCCCGAGAACAATAAAGAGGTCAAAGAGAGCGTCGAATTAGACCAGGAAGATAAGCAAGGGCAGAAAAGGCCATGCAAAAGAATAAGTTATAAGATTAAAAGGTCGTCGTCCGTATACAGGGCTAAGGCTAAGATACCAATTAGAGGATCAACTGTAGCCGAACTAGCATCTAAGTTTGATAGGATGATAGCGGAAAAGAAGTCGATTTTGGAAGATCCAAAGTTTGCGAAATTTGTAAAGCGAGTTAACAGCCAGAAAAGTTTATCCGGGGATTCAGTAAAGTTAACCAAGAAGCCAAGTGTGAAGGTAAAACCATCTTTTAAAAGTGATGAGAAACCTGTGTTTTCTGTGAAGAAGCCAACGGTTGTAGTAAGAAGAGTTAGTACTAAGAGAACGAGTAAATTAACTGAAAGAAATGTACACGATAAGATTTCTCAGTTACATTCACCGGCGATCCCAGAAAGTAAAGATAAGGATGAGACCGATGGCAATGAAGATGGGAGCAAAACAGAAAACGCAGGGAATGTCAAAGCAGTAATAGAAAGATTTGAAAAATGTGACGCTACAAGCAAAAATGATGCATCAAATATAATAAAGCCAAAACCTAAGGTGCCAGAAAAGAAGTTCACGCCACAAACGATTGATTTGATAACTAAGAACAATACGAAGAAGTTCAAGGTGAAAACTAATGATAATTTAAAAGAAATAATGGAGCAAAAGTCTGAAATTATAGAAGTACCTGTGATCAACATAAACATTCCAGTAGAAAAACCAAAACGTTGTGAATCCGCGTACGAATTACTAAACCAGAAACACTTGCGGGACTTGAAAACATTCCATTCTGTAGAAACTTTAAATCTATACACGACTGATTACAAACCTAACACATCTTTTCTTTGGAGGAGAAATGATAAATCTCCCACTACTCATCCAGAAACTGAAGACTTATACGATGTGGTAAATCCTCCCCAAGATGGACCTACAATTATAAAACTCCAACCTCCAGTTCCACCAAGACCGTCACCGATTCAAGAGAGGAACGCTAAAATTCTTAAACCAAAGATGCCCGAACCAGACCAAAACGAGAAGATATACGAAGAGCTAAAACACACTTACATTTATCCTGCGCAACCAAAATATGAAGACATCGAGCAGAAGATAGAAGACGACGGTTACGAAGCTGTAAATCCTATAGATGCTGAAAACAAGGAGAATATCTACGAAGTGCTTCCCTGTCAAAACGAATGCCCACCTCCATTGCCTACCAGACAAATGGAGCTGACTCCGCCCGCCCTTCCTGCAAAAAATAGTTATTACACAATCCACAATCAAGAAGCTGTCTCAAACGGATACGAGTCCATCGGAAGTGGAATTCGGATAAGGATAAATGGCGATGAAGTTGAAGGAAATTACGAAGTGTTGAGCCAAGGATGGGGATCGGGGTCCAATCGCGATTCAGTGGTGTCTTCAGACCAACAAAGCAACAGTTTGTACGGGAGGTCCATTCCGAGTTGGACTGAGGATGTGTTGAACTATAAGACGACCAGTGTTAGTTCTAGTGAAAGAAGTGACGAATGGGAAGATCTGCCAGATGATGACGAACACGTGGAACCAGGTTTCATATACTACAAACCAAAGTAAGTGAAAGTATTTTTTTCCTATAGAAAAACATATATACAGAACAGATACCATAAAACTTTGATCAACAGATTTTTGAGTATTCTCTATAAAACTTATTCAATCATAACGTATTATTATTAAATATTCGGTGAGTAGAGAAAGGCGGAAGTTAGGAGTAAATTTATTTTTATGTTAGTTCCAGCTTATGTTGATATGTTTTATCGATTAATCTCTGCTGATAAGCTGGTATCTTAACAATTTCATATTTGCTACATTTTACGTTTTATAGTTGATGTCTGGCTCGATAAAATAATGGGACCTGATTCTTTTCTTATACATAGATTACTCAATACAAAAGATTTATCCATTAAAATATGAATGGATTTGGACTTAAGAGTTCATTCGAAAATGATTCAAATAATTTAAAAAATATATATATTCTGTTTTCATTCAATTCATATAATCATATATTCATTATTAATATTCATTAATAATCATAAATCATTTTTCCTGATTACAATTATATGTATATAAGACACGGCATATTTTATCACATCAACTGCCTTAAAAATAAGGATTACCTATATAGTAAATCTCACAGGGTGCTGGGAAACTAATAGTACAGAGTAATTAATTTATCGTTGAAAAAAGGTAATCCATGCTATTGTTGCGGGATTACCTTTTTTATCAGAAGATTATTAGACGTCTGAAGAATAACTGCCTATAATTCAATTTAACACTTTTATTCGTCGACCGGTTTCATAGTATTCATAGTATTTCATCTTTATGGACAAACATGGACTTTGTGATTACAAAAGTATCATAAGGTTTGCAGTATTCAACGGAAATACCGGTCGAACATGTTTTATATGAAAGTGCGTAGCAATATGCGCGCGAATAATTTGGATTTTGAATTTAAAATTAGAATTTAAAAATTATGTTGTTATATTATAAGAATTATGATTTTGCATTGCAGTTATATGATTTTGAATATTGATAGATAACAACTTATTATTAAATTAAAGAATTATATTAAGTAATTTTAGAATATTAATGTTTGTAGTATAATAAAATAGCGAGTTATAAATTATTAAATTATAGTGTTAATGAGAAACTTCAATCATTAATTAGTAAAAAACAAAAGAATGTAAACAAAAAGAAAAGAAAAAGGGCGAAATAGAGTAAAAAATAATGTAAATTATATTTTTAGAATAATTGAGAAATTGATTAATTTATAATAAGTAAATTATTAATAATAAGTAAATAAAAAGAAAATAGTATTAAATTTAACGCAAAGTGGAAAAATTCAATTTTATAAATATTTTTCTTATTAAAAGGGTCTGAGGGAATGGTACCATTTCCTCAAAAATTCCACTTTCTGATACTTGACGAATACATTTCAAAAGCTAAAATCCTCAACAAAAACACACTTAAAATCAAAACAAACAAATCCCAAATACACTATTTGAAAATTCACACAAATTTCACGCCCGTTTTACTAATCTTTTACCTCTGAAACTAACTAAATCAGAAGAAACACTTCTTCACAAAGGACATAAATATGCCCCGTACAAAGAAATCAACTTTCCAAAGTTGACAATAGAAATTGTAGCAACCATCAAAAACCATACAGAAGAAGAAGAAATCAAGAAACAAATTATTACAACCATTAGAAAAGAAGAAAACCTACGTCGTCGAAGTAAAAATTCAAGAAAACATCACACTACGAAACCTAGAAAGAATGATAAAAGAAGAAAACGTCATAGTTACAACAGATGATGAAAACGTTGGTATAATCCTAATGAATAACGTAGATTACATTAAAAAAACAGAGCAATTTATACAAGAAAATTACTTTGTAGAGGTAAAGAGAAACCCTAATCTAACTTTTCACAATAATTTTAAACAAATCATAAAAAATACTTCAGAGAAACTTTAAATAAATTTAGTATCAATCTTAAAAAAGCATTACCTATGAACCCAATAACCCGTAAGCTACATTCACTCCCCAAAATACACAAAAATGGCATTCCAATTAGACCAATTTTAATCTCCACTAATTCTAATTCTTAGTTTGTTTCTAAATTCTTAGACAATTTTTTCAAAAATATAATTGAATTTACACCTAAATATACTATAAAAAATCGTTATAATTTATTTGATAATCATTAATCAATAATTTGACATCACTAACTTATACACTAATATACCTATTAAAGAAACTTAAACAATAACGCAGATGCTAGTAACTTAATAAAACTTTTAACTACTTGCATTAACCAAAATCACGTTACATTTAACAATAAATATTACAAAATTATGAAGGTTTGGGTTCCCACTTGTGAGTGACATTTTCATTATGGAACAAAATTTCATTATGGAACAGATATGTAGACGACATTCTAGTCATAATTGGCAGTACAAATATAAATATTATAAATCAACTTCTTAATTTTTTAAATACATTAGACCCTAAAATATAATTCACCATAGAATTACAAAATAATCACACTTAAATTTTTTAGATCACTTTGATAACATAACAATTAATTATGACATTTTTAGGAAACCTACTCAAACCGACGCTATTATCCCATTTAATTCTTTTCATTGCCCAACAATTAAAAAATCACTTTCATTTCTTATATATACAGACTAAAAAATGCTCCTCTCAGTTTTAATAACATGAAAAAAGAGTTAAACATTATACAACAATGGTTGCGATATCCACTATTTTAATAATATATTTCAAAAATACAAAGTAAACCATAATCGAAAAAAGATACTTAACAGTAAACCATTAATAGTAAACCACCTACCAAATTACTACTAGAAAAAAATTGTGTATATACCCTTACATGTGGAACTTGCAATGCTACATACGTAGGAGAGACCGGCAGAAAAATCGAATTTAGAGTCAAAGAACACCTCACAAGCAATGATTCAAACTTTGGTAGACACATAAATTTTAACAATCATAAATTCACATTTGATAGCATCAAAATGATTCATCAACTAAATACAGGGTACTTAATGGAATTATTCGAAAGCTATGAAATAGATTCATTTAGACAAAACCGCCCACAAACCTTACTGCTTAATGATCAATTGGAAAACAATATTCCACATATTTACCATTCCCTCTTAATTGACACCAAAATATTTATAAAATTGTATTTTTCTACTCTACATTAAATTTAATACTATTTTCTTTTTAATTACTTACTTATTATTAATTAATTAATTTCCCAATTAGTCTAAACATATAATTTTCATTATTTTTTACTCTATTTCGCCCTTCTTCTTTTCTTTTGGTTTACATTTTTTTCTTTTTTATTAATTAATGATTGCAGTTTCTCATTAATACTATAATTTAATAATTTATAACTCGCTATTTTATTATATTACAAACATTAACATTCTAAAATTACTTAATATAATTCGTCAATTTAATAATTGATATAAGTTGTTATCTATGAATATGCAAAATCATATAACTGTTATAATCGTAATACTTACAATATAACAAATCTAGTTTTTAAATTCTAATTTTAAATTCAAAATCCAAATTATTCGCGCGCATATTGCTACACACTTTCATATAAAACATGTTCGACCGGTATTCCCGTTTAATACTGCAAACCCAGCCATCAGAGAGCAAGCATGTTTTTTAGAAATAATCTAATTATATTTTAAGTAAGTTCAACTGTGTTATCATCTAATTAAACTTCTTCGACGTACAATAAAACCAATCAGGATTAATATTCCAACATTAGCATAGTTCATAGAGGTGTAGAACGTAAGTTACACTTAACTCAATGTTTACAATAATTTAACACGTGCTTTTAGTTATAGTTTATAATGATATTTTTGTAATAAAAAAGTCCATGTTTGTCTATGAAAATGGTACTATGATACCGAAACCGGTCGACGAATAAAAGTGTTAAAACTCTAAATTTACTTTCTAAACATACTGATTCAATTCAATTGTTATGTGTGTTGCGTTGTCTGAAACAAATTTTAAGCAATCTGTTGCGTTGTTTTTAATTCAAGTGTTCTTGTCTCTGAGGCCGATAATAGCTTAAGAATTTGTTGTAAGTAATATCTTAAAAAAAGGGAAAAACAGAATTGAACGCTACATGAGGTCTCAGAACTAACAAATGGAATATGAACTATTAAGAATAGTACTTTTTTATTTGCATTGAAATAGATGATTCAAAATTATAAATTCATATTACTACGAATTATCATATTTTTTATAATGGAACTAAATGCAGTTGCGTATTATGCACATGTGTTTCTTTCTAATTCCAAATGTATGAAGTTTCTTGTGTCACACCTATGTACTGTAGAGTGCAATGTTCTTAACTCTTATAAGTATGAATTTAGTCAGCTCTTCTCAGTAAGACGAAGGTGCTCGGTTTTGGTGCAACTTGGAAAATTTGAAAAGATAATTCAATAATACACAAATCTTCAAATACGTATCCGAATTCATTTTCAATATTTTACAGAGATTAAAATAAAAGAAAGTCATGTCTATATGTGACATCAGATTATTTATCAGTGTATGTAAATGCAATGTTTAGAAATCTGACCAAGAAATTTAATGAACTCATTAAGAGTTCCAGCAACCAAACAGGTCAATCTCGCAGAGAAAATATGGATTTAATCAAAAATAAACTTTATAACAATTCAGCTCCCGTTCTCCAATGAAACCTATTTAAATAAACATTCGAGAGAAAATTCGCTGCTAATTAGTTGATGCAATCGCGATTTTGTTCATCCTACCATTTCTAAAGGATCGAGGTTTGTGCAAATTAAAAAAAAACAATACATTTTTTTATTGTAATATTGTTAACAAATTAATTGAAGCATATGGTAGTTGTTCGTATAAATTTCATACAAAAAGATCACAATTCCTAAAAATTTGTTATGCCCTTTTATTGAAATTTTTATAAATATTACATCCGACCAATATTTGGCTATAAAAAGTACAAAATTCAGACTTTGTTCATCTAAGATATAATACCATTAGTATAAGAATGTATATCTTATTAATTTTGTTTTCATTTTATCGAGTTTTGTTGCTAAAATCTTGTAATACATTTAAGAGATCCCCTTATCAGTGTGCTGATTCATAAGTGTATAAATTAAGATTGTGGCTAACTGAGAAATACAATGAAACGTAAACAACGTCCTTATCTTTTGTAATGCAAGTTCTTACTTATATAGAAACAACACTACTTACTTCATTATTATGTTCAATGGTATTCATAAAATTATTTTGCATAAATTAAGAGTTAAATTTTACGTTTATCGCAACAAAACAATCGAACACTGAGCAGATACCACCAATTTTATTGTTAATTGCTGATATTCGGCTTTTTACTCACCTCACAGGAAGGAGAAAAAGAAAATGTTATCGCTAAAAATTAGAATAAAGCAGCGCAGTTGTGTAGTTGCTTTCTTATGTGAAACAATGATTATTAATGTATGGCATTGGAAGCTTATTATTCGCGTAAAAAGAAGGAAGGCAAGCTACAGGTAAAACAAAATTTAAAAGTTACGTTTTTAAGTTTTTTTTTGAAAACTGCTGTAGTATTTTATTGCTAAAACGGTTCAAAGAAGTTATTTAAAGGTTACAGTTTCGAGCTATAAGCTATTTTCCTTATTAATTGTATTGTTTTTGTCATTTTTGGGCAGGTTCTATATTAAATAAAGGTAAAACTGTACTCTTCGGATAGAATAATCAATAAAATAGTCAGAAGAGTACAGTTTTACCTTTATTTAATATTCTTTATTATTGATTCTTTGCTACGTAATAAGAAAAATAGCTAAATTTCGTCGTAATTAAATCGTAAATTTGCTCAGACGTTAATTCGCATTTTTACATTTAATATTACAACCATTAGTTAACATTGGATTTGTATTAACCTCTAGAGTTTAATAATCCTTTTGTGATTTTAAATACTTGATTGCTGCTGCAGGTATAACGTATAAACCAGTTTTTCGAGGCCATTTTCAAATGACCTCTAACAGGCATTTCCGGACCTACCAAAAACTTTTCATCATTTCATATTATCCTACCTGGAGTTAGTATGCATTTGTTGTACTGTTATGGTGTACAGCATTCGACTGCATATTTCAATAAAGCAAGTACATATGTTTATTTGTCTGGTGACAAGTTAGGTTTGGTTTACGAAAATACGCGAAATTACGTTTTATACAAACTTTAACATCCCGTAAGGGTTATCTATAATTAATATTTTTATTTAGTGTTGTGTTTATGGCCTATTTTTTCACTTATAACTATATATAGATGGATGCATTAGGGAGTTCGAAATATCTTTATCTTTATCCAATAGGTAATTCGTAATAACGTTAATAACAATTCATGTGTAATACTTGGTAAAATATATCTTCTGTAACTGACCAACAAAGTTAATACTAAGCTACTCGGTTAGTATGTTACAAAACTTCAATTCAGTTATTATTAATTGAATTTAAAATTGCCAACTGGTAGCTCTAAGCAGTTTAATAAAACCAATAAAGCGTTTCGTCATTTATAAACGATGGGTAGACATTAATAGTTGTTTTGTTTACTCAACCGTACGTGCATAGATTTCGTCACGGTTTGTAACAGATTGTCGAAGGACATACAATTGCCAATGTGTTTTATTGGTTAATTCTTATTTATTATTTGCTATTTTTGCATTCCCGGTTTTATATGATGATTATAAATTATTGCAGTTACGGTTACTTTAGTAAGTTTTAAAGCAGTGCACTGTAAAGTATAAAATGTGATGAAATTCTTTACAAGTTGCACAACAAACGCCCGCAAACGCGTTACGTTTGTTAATTACATAACTGCAGTAATTTCGTATTATTATATTTTTATTACATTTAATAAATAACATAATTTAAGATATAAAATAGATATTTTCCTTTTTACTTTCTCTCTTAAAGAGAAAGGGTCATTTCAGGGAAAAAAGTTTGAAATGAAAGTATGCTTTTAGTGTTACTCTCTTCTAGAAGTATTTTTCTTCTAGACGCTATGCAACTTCAGATTTGTAAATGGAACACCCTGTATATTATTAAATTTTTAGGTTCCTTATGGAATGTATGGTCTATTTTATTATAAAGTCGCACCGTTTAGAAGTTATTCCTAAAATAGATCGCGGAGTTAAGAGAGAATCGTGTGAGTGATATACACCCACTCAGTTATCTTCCTAACTTAGATAGCCTAATCACTTCCTAAATATTTCTTTGTTTAACTATATTTGTGTGTGGTTACCTTAAGTACCAAATTCCGTCCCGTTCAAAATCTAGTTGTTTACGGTAAGATAGTCAAGTGCAAGTCAAGTCGTAATGGTGTTCGACCATGTTTGTAAAAAGATTAGAAAAATCAAGTAGTTTTCGAAATATTTTGAATTTTGCAGACGGTGGCATTGAGCGGTTTTGATCACTCAACAATCGATGGTTTTAAGAAGGGCTGTGTTTGTATTGCATTATGAAATGTATATATTATGTATATAATAAATATTTTTATTATTTTGTATTTTTTGAAAAATTTTGCGAATAATACATCAAATACACTGTTCATTTTTATATCGTCAACTATTGTTACAGTATGATATCTTTTAGCTGTTGAAGCAAGGCAATTAGAATGCCATTCTTCAGTATTTATCTTCAGATAAGGTTATTTGAGTTAAATTAAATCGTTGGAAGTATCATATCTAGCTAATAGTAATAGGTGGCTATGGTAAGAAATCAAAGACAGTTTAATCCATCTGTGCCACATTTGTGCTGTTAGTTCCTTGTCAACATGATATTTTATACTATCATAAACTAATTCGATTTTTTTTAATAAAGAATAAAGTTAATTTTTTTTGTTGGTCTAATCCTTTTCATCTTTAGCACAAGAAACATAATTCCAAGACGTCACTCTGTCACACTGTGGACAATTGTGTAATTAATACGTTTATTTCTAATCATTTAATCGTTATCAAAGAAATACAATTAAATGGAATATTTGAAAATTATTTGGAATTATGAAGAGGTTGATGTTATATTTAATTTTGTTTCTTTATGTTTATTCATACATACCAAAACACCTTCTTCTGAAAATCAGCTGTGTTGTTATCATTTGTATTTCGTAATCCAAATTAGTTATGATAATTAACCTCGTTCCTATGATAATTGCGAAGGTCCTCTGTCATTTGTCCAGTTGTTTATCGCTTTTTCGCTCAAATCCCCAATAATTGTCTCTCTCCCCAACATCTCATTTGTCTACTTCTCTTCCTCTTTCCGTTTGGTTCCTTCCAAACTATTTTCTTGAGTGTTCTGCTGTCGCCCATCCTTTCCATATGTTTCAGCCGCTGTAATCGTTTTGCTTTCACCACTGTGCCAATTTTCGGTTCATTATATAGCTCGTATATTTTGTTGTTAGTCCTTCTGACATAGCCGTCTTCGGTTTTTATTCCCCATTATTCCCCATTTTGAGCATTTGTCCCCCTATATGCATAACGTTTTCTGTATTCTTTTTATTACGTTTCACAATTATACAACGCGGTAGGCTATAATAAGGTTTTATGTATTCTAAATTTTCCTGTTCTTGGTAGGTCTTTCGCTGTTAGTTATCCGACAGTTTTATGCCAATTTCAAATGAAGTCGGGTAATTTCAAAATTTTAGGTTAAGTACCGCCTATAATTTAAGTTCACCCAGATGCAGTACAGCAGCTGGGTGCCGTTATGAAATTGAAAGAGTATATTTATACTTCTTTGCTTTCCTGTAGTGACTGCGTCGGAATACAAATAATGGGAACAAGTAAATAGGGTCGTTATTTTTGTTTAGTCATTTTTTCGTATTATAGAATCGTTGGATATGTGGTTAGGTAGCTCTATCAAATGTGACAGAGCGGACAGAAAGGTTGTCTGTAATAGTAACTCACAAGTCGGTAAGCAGGGAAACTGGTAACCTGTGTAAACTGGTATAGGAGAACGGAGTTCATTTAGCTCAGGGGTACGCAAAGTGGTCCATATTGACCCCTGGGGGTCGACATGATGTTAGGGGTCAACGTGGGTCTAGGGGGTCGATAAATAATTTAAATTTTTAATTAAATTAATTTTTTCATTAAATTAGTTTTATCCCCTTTTAAAAAGAATTAGAAGATTTTTGTTTTCACCAACTCGTCACTATGCCAAATGCTATATTGCGCTGTTCAACTACAATAATAAGCTGAAAGCTGCCGATGTGTTATAATTTGTTGTGTACCGTTACTCAGTTATTATAAAAAAAATGCTATCTGTCAAACAAACAATGCCTACTTAGTATTGTGTTAATTAATCCCGTTGAATAAATAAGATTTTGAAAAGTGATGTACAGTAAAACCTGTGTAACGGCCACCTGTTTAAAGCGGCTACCTGACGTAACGAACAGTTTCAAAGTTCCCCGAATCCACTATAAGGAAATTCCCATATACGAAAACCTCATAAAACGACCTCGGCCAAATAAACCCAAAATTTTACGACCTATCTTCACACAGAAATTTACCTGCCGATATCGACCGGTATTATTCGGTCGTCTTCGAAAGGTTCTTTCGGTTACTCGATTAGTTTAAAGTTGTTTCCATATATACCATATACGTTTTCTTAATTAAAAAGAAAACGTTAAAAAGAAAACGTTTGTCGCTAAAGGACAAAATAAATATAATCGCAGAAAGTCGTCTACAATTGGTTTTGCAAAGTCAGAAATAAAGCAATTCCAATACCTGGGCCACTACTTAAACAAAAAGCACTGGAAACAGCAAGCAGTTTAAAGATGGAAAATTTTGCAGCATCTAATGGCTGGTTGGAAAGTTTCTGCCGGCAACACAGTATAACTTTTAAATCAATTTGTGGTGAGTCCGCAGAGGTTAATTTGGACGATATAGAGGACTGGAAAACCAAGTTGCCGTTGATTTTAAGAAATTATTCTCCTCGAGATGTCTTTAATGCCGACGAAACAGGTCTTTATTAGCACGCCATGCCAAATAAGACATTTGCATTAAAAAATTAAAATTGCGCAGGGAAGAAGGCAGCAAAACAATGTTTGACTATTTTACTGTGTGCAAATATGGAAGGTGAGAAAGAAGATCCATTAATAATTGGAAAAAGTAAAAATCCTCCTTTTAAAAGGATAATCATGTTGACAAATTACCCTTAGAATGGGTTTCTAACAAAAAGGCTGGATGACAACGGAAATTATGACAAGATGGCTACATAAATTTGAGAATAAAATGAAAAAACAAAATAAAAAAGTCATGTGTCTACAGAGAGCCCTAACTTCAATATTACAGAAATTGTTGAAGAATTGTAATAAAGACGATGTAATAAAGAATGTAATAAAATTTGCAGACATTTTTGAAAAAAAGTTAGAAAATTCAGACCAGCCACCAGAGAAGTAGGGAAAATGATAAAAGATTACGACCATGAATGACAGATAAGCATCAATACCACATCTTTAAAATATTTATTATCATTCAGACGAGAAACAAAGAAGATCTGAGGCTTACGGAGCTTATAGAGGAAGAACTTAGAATCAAGTCCATAGAAAAGGAACGAGAAAAGTGAAGGGAAGAAGTGAAGAAAAAAATTTTGAATGTCCAAAAAAATGTGAAGTCTGAGCTTTAGTGGTCATCAAGAGAACCCATTTCGCAAATCAAGCAAAATTACAGTCCAGTTGTAAAAAAAGTATTAGGTCCAAATTCGAAGAGTTAAAGAGACCAATATGAAACAATTTTCCATGTCACATAGGAGAGGGAAAATCATCTCGACGTACAATCTCAGCAGCAGGTTGAATGAAGCCTTACCAGGACCCCGGGATAACAAAGATATTTTCCAGCACTTGAAAATATCTTTCAATATACCTAGTAAGCATACCTTGATTATTTGTCAACTAGTGAACGTTCTGTTTCACATTACAGGTGATTTGCAATATAGTAATGACTCGACAAGCATTGACTACACATTTGGAGGTTATAATTGCCACAAAACAACAAAATTTAATTTTACAACGAACTAGTAATGTTCCAACATTTATCAATGTACTTAGTTAACCCCTTAACACCTGATTTTTTTTTTAAATTCTCAATTTTAAACCCATAAGCGACGTGGCAGCAGTATGTTGCGAATTGTCCTCATGCGTCGTTAAGGAGTTAACTAACTCAAGATACTATTTCTTTAGATATGGCAAAAAATACAACCCCAAGAAGGGTATATAACATCATACAGCTTAAATTATGTACCCCTAAACACAAGGATGCATAAAACTTTTACAATAAAAAGATAATGTACATAATTTATTTAAATACATTAAAACCATCAACCATCCTAACCAACCTTCAGCCTCCATGGAAAAATATCTTCACAGTTCACCAAACATGGCATAGTGAAAGATACTTTCTCTCCATGGGATGGACAGTCTATAATGGGACTCTAACCAAACACGGGGGTACGTTCTGCCTCATTACATAACCTCTTAATGGACACGGTTCTGCGCACATTGAACGGATTCTTAATGCATACCACTCACTCTTGTATGCCTTCAAAAATCTAGTATAAGCCTCCAGAATTAACCAATTGCACACTCAAGAAAGGAAACAGGTGGTGGAACAGTAAAAAACCACGTATTAAAAGACGTAAAACAAAATGGGAAAATAAACGCCTCTACTATCGCCGTCAAAAGTATTGACCCCTGGCTTTGGAGGCAAATAGAATCAAAACTCAGGAGCGGAAATTAAAATAAAAAATACCTGAATATAGGGAATTTAGTTCTTAATCACATACTAAAAATTTGTTTTTTTTTATTAAGCCATTGAAAGGCTATGTTAAATAATACCTTAAAAGGCAGGGTTTTACATTGTGTTAGATACTGCACGGTTTACGCTTGCAACCTTGAGAGAGAGAAGCACGATTGTTAAAACTACGCTCTGTATGAAGCGGCATTTCCGTAGGCAAAATAAATCTTGCAATTACAG
>JAWQRJ010001704.1:0-15106 GCA_033557515.1 Diorygopyx duplodentatus | reverse complement strand
TCAAATTCACTCTCTCTCTCTCTCTCTCTCTCTCTCTCTCTCTCTATATATATATATATATATATATATATATAATTATTTACATTTAACCTAATGGTAGTAATTTTTAAGGAAATTGAATGAAGAAAAATATGTTTATTGTCAAAGTACGTTGGCAAGTACGTTTAATATATATGGCTGGATTTTGCATAACTTCTTGTACTTTTTTAGCAAATAAAAATTTTCAAATTTGAAATAAATATTGGGGGTGTGGGTTGTTGCTGGTAAAGAATAAAATGTCAGAAGAAAACTATTGTCGCTATCCTTTAGTACTACTAAAACAGTTAAATATTTATCCTAACTGATAATAATAATAATCTGATAACTATAAATTATTTCATAATTTGGCTGTGAACAAAAATTATTCCCCACATTCCTTGGGACTAAGAAAAGTATTGTTCATCTTCGGTACATTATTATCATTTAGAGAGTGCACAAACACTTTTTCCATTCCGCAAACACTTCTGTAACTGTAATAGGAAGTACATAAACTGCATAAAATGCTCAAGAAAATAACAAGTGGCAGAAAAGTGGCAGAGATACATTTTTTTAATAAAAACCAAAGGAAAATAAGATAAACACTGAAAATTCGTATTTTACAAGTAAGACAACGGGAAAACGAATTACATTTAAATAAATTAAAAAAAATATACCATTTGGACAGAGCAATCGGTGAATACAATTATGGTGGAGGCGCCGGTATTCCATTGATTATATCTATTTGGGCGAGGAAGGAGAGAAGACGCACCTAACAAGGATAGAAGATTAGATAAGGGTTAATGTTACATCCGAGGAACACTCATTGTTCGCGCTGTGACATTCGAAGCTGCGGGACCGATGCGTCGTAGGAAGGCTTGACTCGTCCGCTTATTGTATTCAGCACGAACCCCTATCGATTCCGTAGGATCGGGCAGTGCACGCCATTTCGCAGTCCGATTTCAGGTTTATTAATTCCGCAGATAGGGGCTCGAGCACCCTTACGGGGATATCGGCACGTTTTGCTATTGGAAAACCCCCTGTTAAAGCTCGTTTAATTGGCCGGTAATTTATATAGGGTTCGTTCAAACAGCCATTGTATTCGATTCGGGGCCGTGATACCAGACATTTATTAAGGTTATGCGATGAAATTTATCAGTTAGTTAGAAATTTATTACTTTATTATTGACATTTGTCAGATGACGATTTTTGGCCCAGTAATGTGCAGTAAATTAGAGAAATGTATCTATAGGGTAAGTGAATATAGGCGTTAATATATAATATTAAAATAAATATTACTTTTTATTTAAGTTACGTTGAATTATGTAATATATACAGATTTTTATTTATTTTTTCGAAACGTTGCCATTATGGATAACTGGCATCATTTATGGATAATTGGCTCAAATTCGCTAATATTTTGTAAAAATTTAAGTGACTTCTTTGGTCCTTTTATTTGTAATTAGTGTTAGAACTACAAAGTTTTATACAGTATGCTCCAAATTGATGTTTAAATGTCGACACTTTCAATTCCCAGGTAAAGGTGAAAACCCAGTGAAGAAAATCGTGGCCAACTTCTATTGTTTCCAGTAAGGGGCAAACGTATACAGAACATTCGGAAGTTTCAGATATTTTAAATTAAAATTTTCATTGAATCCCCGTCAAAACAAACAGAAAGTACCATAACGAACGTAAAATATATTAATTTATTTAATAGATTGATTACACATTGACATATTGATTATGAGTTATTTCTTTACGAAGGCAACAAACGAATCGTCAACATTCATTAACTGGGTGTTAATTAATCGTATATTTATCTATTTAAAGTTATAACTATTATGTCGACTAGTTGATGTAAAATATTACAATGTTACGTCATTAAAGTACAAACTTGAGGAGAAACATATTTTGTACACAAAGTCTTTTATTATACTAACCATCAGCACAAACGCATCTTCTTTGGTTACATTAATTTTCACCGTGGGCGGAATAAGTACGAAGAAACACAACTTCTCTGGTTGGATTTTACATCACGTCTACATTCGGTGTGTTTATGAAGATGTAAAATTTCAGAACGCCATAAAGGACGCGCCGCTGCTGCTTTCCTTTCCCAAATGGACTCATTTCGTTTCTCAAATTGCAGTAATAAACCACTTCAAGGGAGGGGGAGTAATGTAGTTAACGTGGGTAATTCTTTATATACTGCGACGTCCATCCAGGGAAGTAAATATTTTGCATTTTTTACGGGACCGTGTGTGCAAACGGTCCTGGCGGCCCGCTTATAGTTTCCGGCCCATATCCGGCAGCAAAACGAGGCATCCGGCGACGCTCACAGCAAAAAGCTCTCGAAGCGAGAAAAAGATTAAAAAGCTCGCGAGAGGGCGAGCTCGTCCTCCATGGTCTACTCACATAAGCCACGCTGACTGCGATAGCTCGGGCTGCTCCTGTATGCTCCTGTATAAATAAAAATCTGTATCGATCTCAAGCACAAGGCGGTCTCAAGAGGGAATATAGATGTTATATTTATAGGAGCTTTGTTTGAGTAAGGAAACATTAATACTGTCTCGAATGCAATGAATAATGCAATGATAATAAAAGCTGTATTATAAGCAAAAAAATCTCACGTCTTTAAATACTGACACGTTCTCACTCTCTCATAAATTAACATGAAGAACCGGAGATGTAAAACTATCAAAACAAAAACAAGTGACAATACCTTCGACGAAAATATAAAAATAAAAAGGAAATACCTAAAATGCTGTTTGGCAATCAGTTGGCGCTCTCCAGTACATAGAGAAAGACATGATATGAAATGAAAATAATAGTAAGAAACGTAGAAAAAATAACTAAGATGCATCTTTAATATTGGATGGATACATCTTGCAAATTGGTTTAAATTTAAATAAACGAAACGTTTTGAACTGTTTATTTCCTTTATTATGTTATATATACTAAGGCAGTAGTTTCGGTCTATTAGACCATCCTCAGTCTTAATCTGCAAAAGGAGGTATAAGAACGCACTAGCATATAAATGGATTGATACAACCGGAAAAATTAAAGATAAAATAAAAATAAAATAAAAACGTTACTTACAGTCAATTGACAAAATCTAAAGAAAAGGGTAAAGTGAACGCACATTCTCATCAAAAGGTCAAAAAAGTGAAATTTTAAAGCGAAATAGTAGCGAAAACTAGTTTAGTTTTGATAAAACGTGATGAAATATATTAGGGCGAAATATTTAAAAATTTTAAATTGAATAAAGAAGAAACAGCGAATCAAAATATAAGACCTAAACAATGGATACGAAAAATTAAAACAATGTGTCAGACGACTGACGCTCCAGGAATTCTAAATAAAATTGAATAAAGGGCTTGATTGTCGAAATGTATTTGCTCATTAAGCTAACCTGCTAAGCCACCCATAATTTTAGTGTTTTTCAATCTCCATTTGTTCGAGGAGATCCATTTTCGACTTTCCCTATTTCGTGTAAAATTTTAATATTTTTACATTTATAGTCGATTTTGTGACCAGTTTGTTTTGGATGCTTAAAACAAAGTGGAACTGATTTTGGGTTGATTGGGTTTTCTTTGATTCGTTTATCAAGCTTACGTCCTGTCTGTCCTATGTACATCTCTTCACAGTTGTTGCAATGAACGACATATATCCCGCTTTTTTAGGGTGGGAATTTTTACTTTATACTTGGAGAGCATGTTAAACAGTTTATTGTTGACCTTGTAAGCTGGAATTATTTTAATTTTATCTTCAATTTTACTTATTTTCTATTATATTTTACTTTATCTTTAATCAGTGATATTCTAATTCATTCTTATAGCTCCTTTTGTAGACTAAGGCTAAGGATGGTCTAATAGACCGAAACTAGTACCTTAGTGTTAACACAATAACGGAAATAGATAGAAGTTGAAAACGTTTTGATCTTATTTAAAAAACTGTGCATCTTTGTCTACTCCACGTTCCAGTGTACAAAGAGAGAATCAAAACGCAAAATTCTATTGAAAGTTCAGTAACAAAGTTCAGTGCACATCCCAAAATAAATTTCATATCTACGAACATGTGTATTCGTTTTCTTTTATTTAATTAGTCAACTTTATTTTTAACTCAATAAAGCACAAAACAAATTATTTGTACACAAATTATTTCAGGAATATTTGAATGTTTAATTTAAAATCAAGCCTGGAATATTTTCCAATCAAATAGTTCAATTAGCTTTGCACATGCGACTTGAAAAATTAATGCATACTTGTTTCGGAATACAACCAACAAATTGACAAAAAATAGGGCGCCTCGCTTTAAAAAAAACATATTGGGTTGGATACTTAGATAGTTGCTATGTTGACGTTCAATATGTGTCATTGAGGTTATTAATAAACTGTTTCTGGATTACTAGATGGCACCAAAAATAAATTTTTAAAATATCAAAAATACTACAAACATGCGATAAAATTAAAAAAGCCCTTTAATTGCTTTTTTGTTTTCGAAAAATTTCATTGAGGTTTCACTAAAATATGAAACCAGTGAAATTATACAATTAATTTTGAAGAATTTAAAATTTGTTTGACTGGTTTTCTCTAGTAAAAGAAGTAGTCGGGTCGAGCAAATCATACTTAACTGGTTTCAGTGATTCGTTTATAGAGTTTTACAGAAAGTACTTTTCAGCGCAATTTTCAGCGCAAAATAGGAAAACACGAATTCAGAATTTTGAAGGTATCTTTTGGAAGCTGGCCATAAACATAATCCACAAGATTCAATTCTATCACACATTTGCAACAAAAATACAAAAATAAAGGAAGCATTAGAAAAGATTTTGAAATATCTCCAAATAAGTCCTAATAAGGCTTAAATAAACAAACAGATTTAACTTTTAAACCACTTTTTAAATATATTCTATAACTTTTTTTTAATAAATATTTTTTCAATTACACTTTTGTTAATCGCTCTTGATCTGTGCCTAAAACTCTTTTAGAAAACTTTCGTTCTGTTGTATCTCCATTTTTTAACCAAACGGTCATTAGCTGTAAAGCGCAGTGGACCCATTCCGTCGATGGTTGCAGCTAACGCTCACAACTGCGGCAAAACTATAACGTCGTTTGTTTCGAAATTTCTTGGCTTCTGACCTACGTGGCTTCTCAGACAGCCCAAGAAAAACAAAGACGGAATATTAGGGAATCGGTTAAAGTGAACTATCTAAATTGTTTTGGCATTTGGAACCAAAAATTGTCATATTATTTGTCATTATATTCGCCATTCCTACGGACATCTTAATGCTGACCCAGGACTACTATCTAAATTGTTTTTATCCTAACCGAAAACGTGAATACATCCAATTTCATCAAAGCTCAATTTAGTGAAACGGCATTCCTGGGTAAATTAATAACTGATCCTGGACATGTCCTTTCGATTCATATTTTAGATTAGGCTTTAGTCGTTTTGGTTGTACTTTGAATAAACAGCTTCACAAATTAGGTGTTTCCCATTATGAAAACAAGATTTTCGATCTGAAATTTTGTAATTATACTAACGACAGTTACAGTTGAATCAAACACTTTAATATCTTTTTTGTGTTTTCTTTTTGCCCGTATGAGCGTCGGAATTTTCGGTTTGTGTTATTGGTCTTCCTTTATCCATTTGTCCCACTTCCTCTCGTCAACTACCTCGTTCTTCATTTCCTCCTTGAGTTTCCTTTCTTGTTTCCCATTTCTATGATTCTCTGTACCCACATTCTCTTTGGTCTTTCTTTTTTCTGTCTATTCCCGTCTCCAGTGCCTTTCTTGGTAGTCTCTGCCGTTCCATTCTAATGATATGACCTTACCATTCTAGTTGTTTGCTCTCTAGTCTTTCTATGATGGCTTTGTGTTCTATTTGTTTTCTAATGTCTTCATTTCAGATCCGGTCCCTTTTTGTGTTTCCTACTATAGTATATCTTCCTAAAATACTTCATTTCTACCGTTATTAATTGGCTCTTGTGCCCTGGCTTGACGTAGAGGTGGGGCGCACAGAGGGCGACTTACAGAGCGACAGTTATGCTGCGATTCAATATCTTCTTTATTAACATCTTTAAATTTCTCGATAACTCAGTTGGTAAGAGCGCTTGCCAACTGACTGCGGTACAGACGAAGCGGTCGCGGGTTCAAATCCTGTTTGGGGCAACTATTTTTTTCATTTATTTCGATTAAAAATTCCAGCCTATCGGTTAAAAATATATATTACTGTGAGAATAGAGTTTACAATGTCACCTAGAAATAAGTTTTATCTGCAGCCACTGTCTATGAAAGAGTAATTTGTAGAAGTTTATCTTAACGCTCGGGTCTACGGTAGCTCCCCTTAATAACGCAGAGCACGTATGGGGAGCAATACGTCATCGGAGTGCTGAAAAAGGAGCACGTCTGCACGATAAAACTGCATCCGAGTAATTGGTAGCGTGTTCGCGAAAATAATCATTTATTTCAGTTGTCCTGCAATTAATCTAATTACGATTTATTACCCGATATCCGCCGTGTACTTGTGGCTCTACAAAACGCCGTTCATAACGTAATGACGCTTGGCGATAATTTATCTGGTTATTCTTTTCGATGTCGGTTACGTATATTATTTTCTCACTTCTCTGACGACTATAATAAATTGTTACTTATTGTGGGTAGCTTGGAGAGAGGATGTACGTCGTTACTTCAGTTAATAAAATTTTTAATAAAATTTCACCGCAACCTTTATTTTATAACTTCATAAAGATACAAACAACAAGCTTAATTTAGTACCACATTAATTTATATTACAAATAGTCGTTCTGTGGTGTTTGGAGTATTTAATTAAATATAATAACATGTTAATACATTTTATTATATTTAATTAAATTCTAATATTATATTTATTATTCAGCAGAAGTTTCCAATTTGTCGATGCAAGTAAATTATATTTGGCCTTATTGTTGTTTCCCGCTCAGTCGCAAATTTTGTTCACGTGCCTTCAAACTAGCGCTGTATAATTGTCAATTTTATGGTACGATTTTTTCACCTAAACACCGGATTTTACAGTAAATATGAAACAAATGAAAATTATCATACACTGTTGCAAAATATGCATGCAAGGATGAATGCATAATGCATCGAAGGAAGTAAACTCGCTTTA
Source organism: Diorygopyx duplodentatus (assembly GCA_033557515.1). Lineage (NCBI taxonomy): Eukaryota > Metazoa > Arthropoda > Insecta > Coleoptera > Scarabaeidae > Diorygopyx > Diorygopyx duplodentatus. The sequence continues at coordinate 7,948 of JAWQRJ010001704.1, read as the reverse complement.
TAGAAAAGTCCCTCATAAAATCTGTACTCGATTTTATCGCTCAGATATGAATTTTACGAAGCAATTTTCAATTCTTCGTACACACACCGGCAAAATTATTTTTCTTTCTCAGCATGTATAAAATTGTAGCTTCGAAGGCGATTTTTTATTTTTAGACATAAAATCGGGAATGAAGCTTCGATGCAATGTAGCTGCAATGTAGCTGCAATGTAAATGTCGACGAATGTAAGTGCGATGTAATATTATTGGAGACAACATTTTAACTTACCATTTTGCGATGTTTGGTCTGAAACTACCGAAGTATATTTGAATGTTTACAGTACTCAAGTACAAATAGAAATAATACCAATCATTTTACATATGATCCTGTACGTTTGCTAATATTACTTCTTAACTATTATCAGCCCCAAATCACAAAACGAACTGTTTTTGAGATACTTGCCATTTGAGTGGTGATATTCAGGAATATTAAGGTCATACAGTATGCTAGGTATAGCTAACATATATTATAATTAAAAAAATTGGTAAAAAACTTGTTACTAACAGGGTACTTTACACTTCAAAAATATTTTGCCAAGTCTTCTTGAAGTAGACGTTAACCATGAAAAGCAGAATAGCAATTTTTGTATTTCATTTTGCTCCAAATTAGAATACAGAACTATAGTACATCGGCTTTGCTTACATAAGTGGTGGAACACGGTTTTGGAATGAAAAGAGACTTAAATGAACATATAGAAAACGTCTCTTTACGCGTGTGACAGTTCTTCTCACATACACCTATAGTTTGTAACAATAGTTCAAATTATACAAACACAGAACTATTAATAGAACTATAAACGATTATAAACAAATTGGCTACTGGCCGTAACTGTAGGGACTACAGTATTAGATACTGCGATCATTTCACACTCGTACAAAGTTGTATGATCGACATTTGATGTGATGTTGGACGTTAGGGTCAGAAGTTATCATCTCAGTTATTTAAACATTGTTTATCCACGTATTTCTAGAGAACTATTGTTACAAATCATCAATAACTATAGAACTATGGTGTATGCGAACATAAGACATAGAATAGTAAAGTGATATAGTTAAAATCATGTAAAGAAATCCTGACACAGGCGGTTAGCATTGCGTATCATATGAATGATCGGTGTCCGAAAAGCAACGTTGGACACCCTGCAGAGAGTTGTGTTTCCACAAGAAATTCTGGGTATATTAATCGGTATACTTCCCAGTAATTCCGATAAATTTACCTTCCCCAGGAGAATTTTCTCAGGGAATAACACACTATGCACTTCACGAAGTTACAACAAACACTAATTTCAATTCTTTGAGCATAATCCCATAGTGAGTGCTATGCAAAATTAAACACATTAAGAAAAAAAATTAAAATTGGGGTCAGCCCAATTGTTTAAATTAACAAAGCTGTTGTCACCTTCCAGCTTATTGAAAATATTTTTATCTTTAAGTTCCCTTACTACCATATTCAAATTCAAATTTTCGGACTACTAGATTTATTATCCGTTGCCCATATATTTCTAATGGACGGTAGACACCCTGTATAAAGAAACTATCCAGTAAATAAAAACGTTAGTTGTTAATTGCGTGCTTAATGAAGAAGTTTTGACCAAAGGATTTGAAATGTTCAAAGGAGCTGAAAGCAAGAAATAACAATCCAGTTACAAGATTTGTAAATGAGACAGACACTAACAAACTTTTATCTTCCCGAGGCTGTGTCTTACGACAAAATTTTATTAATGCTTTCCGATGCTGCACCACATATAGTTAAAATTGCACCGAATCTTAAAGTTTTCTATGCAAATTTAATTCATTACACGTGTTTAGCAGATGGACTTAATCGGGTTTCTGGAATTATACGGCTTCAATTTCCTCTTGTTAATGAACTAATAAAAAATGGCAAACAGATTTTCATTAAAGCCCCTTTAAGAGTGCAACTCTTCAGAGAAAGGTTGCCTAACATAGTTAAATGCTGCTTTATAAAGTCAATTTTGCAAAGAACATATATATTACGCTTAACACTTCGAAGATTTTAAAAACCTTGATTCCGAACTTTCAGATACTGCTAGTAAATCGATAAGAGACCATTGCCAGGGTGTTTTAAAACAAGCAGAATTGAAAAATAATCTCCCTTTTATTAAATGTAATTTTAATCTTGTGAGTGGAACCATAAAATCCTCAGGGAAATAGGAAATGTGCCATTGATTGAGTCGGTTAAAAAAATCAATGATTTCAAAAGTACCACAGACGGTATACTTGGGCGCATTGGTAAAATATTGTAAAGAAAACTCAACGATGTCAAAAAACGAGGGGTTTGAAATCTTAAGTAAAATATCTTCGATCTTGAATGGTGAGGTTTAAATGGAGAAGATTTAAATATGGGACCAGCTGTGGTAGCAAAATTTAAATATGCACCTATAAACGGTGTTGACGTCGAAAGAAGTTTTTCAAATTATAAAAACATTATTTTAAGTGATCGACGACAAAACATTAAAATGGAACATTTTAATGAACATTTAATAATTTCGTGTTTCAAACAGAAATAATTTTGCTTTTAAATTTTGTTACCTATAAACCTTTAAACTGTTACATATATAAAAAGTTTTTATAAAATGTTTCGATTATTAAATATTATTTTGTATCTATTCTATGAATTAAAATGTTTTAACAGTTTGTTTTATTTAAAGTATTTAAGTTATTTTGGCCGAAGATGTGTTCTCAATGCTAAACATTTATTGCAAGTTTTTGTAGAAGTATTTAAATATTAACCTTATATGAATACAGTGTTTATATGAATGTTTATTTAATCAAAAATGTATATATAATTTATACGATATTGCAAAATGTCTGTGCTTTCTTTATGTTTTTTGCATATGATAATGCGTTTTTTGGGAAAATCGATATGCTTTTTAAGCGCATTTTCGTAAAGTGGATCCAGAGAACATTGCAGTTTATTAACGCTGCCTATTAATATGGGGAATGCTGCATCAATATATGAAGACATGTTTACATTTTTTTCATATTTCTAACATCAAAACATGCATCTGACAAAATGCAATTTGGTATTCAAATGTTCCCTTCCTGAAACTCTTTATGAAGTGATACGTGGTATGGATGAAACTTATGTCCTCTCATTAATTATGTCTACAAAAGCGTATTAGTACTTAATTACGAAATTGTATACAATTTCAATTGTATTAATTTTAAAAACTATCCAGAAACAAATTCTCTCTCAGTCGGGATTTTCTAAAGGTCGTAGTACAACTTCGGCTCTAATATAAGTTACAGATGATATTCGTCGAGCCATGGATAATAAACAGTTGACAACTCTTCTTGACCGTACTCGTTGACCGTATGGTTTCTGGTAACCTCATCTAACATGTGGTGTGCCGCAGGGTAGCGTTTTGGGGCCCTTATTGTTTAATCTATTTATTAATATAGTAACACATTCTTTAAAATATATACTCACACTACTTTGTCTAATTTTCGCAAAAATATTGAACTAATGAACCCAAATATGAAAATCTACCTGATTGGGCTCTTAGGTGTGGTCTGACCATCAATCGAAGTAAATCTAAAACAGTTGTTTTTGGCAGGAAAGACTTTTATTGCGTCGATAAGAATGTAGGACTACTTTTCTTCCCTTTTCATCTTTATCTATGCTGTTCATTATTTTCTATTATTCTTTGTATTCTTTCGATTATCTGGGATTCGGTATTCAATTGTTTTTTTTCTCTTTCTCTCGAATGTTGATTCAATAGGTTTCGAAGATTAATTGGTAGAGATAGCCTTTGGTGATAAATTAACCTGTCATTTATTTATGCTTAACCGGAACTGTGTATGATATATATTTGAAAATCTGACATGATTTATTATCATCTAATAGTATAAATGTAGGCTCCCTTTTGATGAGGTCCTATTAACAAATCATCTAGACGTGCCTCTGATTTGGTACCAGATGGCTTCGACAGTCTGCAAACATCTTTATTGCACCTTTACGGTGTCTGCAATAAAGTAAAACCTGAGCCAAGTCAGCGTACGTACGGAACACCTACTAAAACTCATTGTTCGTACACTCCTATTTCCAATGCGATTCTCACAATTCAGCCGACACCTTCAGTCCCAACATTAAAATTCTACACAATACCGTCTAAGTAAGAAGAGATTGTAATCGATGCCAGCGTGTGCACGCTCCACAGCGCAGCTGAAGCGAGAACTGAAAGGATAGACTTTCAATATCTAATCCGACTAACGATGCAAGCAAAAACCAGAAAAGCCGACGTCGCCGACGACCAGAACGTACTGGATCACTTAACGTGCATGTTCACTTAATACTAACGGAGCGTATTAGATTACTATGTAATTCGAGATCGGGGAGACCGAATAAATCGAAAACCGCTGGAACCCCAGTACCATGACCGGTTGATAGAAGAGAGTTCGGTCCATAGGATTAACGAGGTTGCCGACCACCACTGTTTGGCTCCGGGTGCACAAAATCCGGTCAAATTAATGAATCGGACCGGGGACATTGACACAAATATGCGAACGGGACCGCGCTGGGCCCGTTCATGAATGTATCGCTTATACATATCTCGATTCGTTAATGAACGTCATGTTTATTAGGAGTTGTTTTACGTTATCGGCTTTCGCCATCGAACGGTGTTAACAGAACTAGTTGATCAATTGGTCGGCGTTAACCTAGAAAGTAATAACGGTTACTTAACGTTGACAGTCGCTCGGCGTGTGGATCTAGTGGAAACTTTGACCTAATTGTAAATACGCTTAAGATAGATTAAGAGAAATAACTAATGATGAAGATAAATAATCTATAGAGAACAGATATACTACAGAAATAGCAAACTTTCATATGACAAATTTTATAATACATTCATTTGTAGTAATCATTTTTCTCTGCTTCAAGAATTGAAATTGATATCAGATGATATTTATTTTAACTTTTTCCTTGAAGCAGTTTACCTATTGTATTTATACTACACTTCAAATTTTATTCGATGGAATATTTTCAATTATATCAGAAAACTAGTGTCATAAAAACTAATTCTTTCCTTATACTACACTTCACGTTGGATGTTACTGAATCTTCAATGTAATTAGTAATTAGAGTTGCATGAGTACAGGAGATTGTATTATAGTATTAATTGATAGCTACTACATAGAAATGTCCTGTAATCCATGCGAATTGATTGTTTAATATTAAAGAGCTCCCAAAGAAGGTAGCCGCTAAAAAACGAATATTTATTACCTAATAAATCATTCATTTCGCACTCTTATATACCATATGTGTATGTTTGCGTTAATGCAACGACGTTTCTTCACTATAACTATCTATGTTAAGGTTTGCGAGTGGCTGAATCCGTACAGATGCCGACACCAGTCCGACAAAAAGAAACAAAGCGACCGAAAACGAGATAGAGAACAATTTTCTGTAAATTAAAAACATCCAAGTCGGTTATGGCAACCAATTAGCACAAACCGAGAAAGGCAACGCCGCACGCAGCGAGGCCGATGGAAATAAGAAACTGGAGAAACCGAAGGGGCCACGACGTTTTCGAACGTTTCAATTTACCCCGGGTTTTTTTATAATTAATCTTTATTGAATTTCAGCCGGCTTATCCGTCCCATTTCTGCTGCGCTGCCGTCAGACCAGGCGAGTAAGTCGGAATGCGTCACGTCCCCGCCTTAATCCGATTTGTTTCGGGTTCCTCCGTATCGAGAGCCCGCCTGACTATCAATCGTTTCCATCGGCAGTCCATTAGCATTTAATTAAAGCTCATAGCGGGATAACTTCGCCGCGACTAGGCGCCATAAAAGAAAACCGAGCTTCGTTCACTGTATTCATCAGTACATACGGTCGTCAACCGTTGGAATCTTTTTATGTTATAAGGTTGCCAGGTCGAACGCAAGATGAGATTTTGTATTATATGATAAAGTAATTGGTGTGGTGTGAATTCAATCTTCACATTCTGACAGATGATAAAAAATTACAAAAACGTACATTTAATCAATATTTTCCTGGAAGAATAGTATTTTAATACATATTTATGGGTCAGATTGCATAAACTGCCATATGCCGATGACAGAATGAAAGAACACCTGGAAAGGTCGCAGAGGTGAGGCAACACATGTGGTCGTGTGTGGTCATGCCTTTTAGTCTTTTTAGAATTTTATTTTATTGGCATAATTTTGGAAATGAAAACATTATATGATAGTAACGTTATATTCTTTACTTGCAGCCTTTAGATTGAATTTGGACACAAATATTTAATTTTATGTCCGAGATGGCTTTTGAGGTCACACTATACGACTCTAATAATGAACAATACAACATTCCTATCTTTTTTGACATTCTTCCGTTGGACGATCTAAATATTAATAATAAATCTATTAATACTGCAAGATATCTTCTCCTCTTTTGGTTAACACTCATTCGTTAAAAACACAACTTGTATTGATTCTTTTACGGTACAGAAATATGTAAAGCCAAGAAACAGATTATGTTGTTTGCAACTCAGTTAACAGTTACAGTAGAGATGTGCGATTTTGTGTATTCTGGTCCCATTTAACAGATAAATTACAAAGAAATTGAACATAACAGCTCAATACATTTTCGAAATTTAAATATTAAAAGGGACATATACAGAAAACCTGCCACAGATATTATTATGCCTTCTTCTTCACAACGTCACTGTACCCGTAAAATCGCAGTGCTCACTTACGTCTAAATAAAAATAACTTTCATAAGAAAAGAAACTTAATAAAACAAGTTGCAGTTAACCACGGTGTTAACCATTTCAACATAGACAAATTAATTCATAAAAGACATAATTTACAATTCCTTTACTTATAACCAACCATCTTACTCTAATTCCCATACATCACATGACAAAAATGTGCTCTATGGGGTACAAAACAATATCATTACAATATATTTCAAAACAAACTCAACAATTGGAAATCTTTTTAATAATGCAAAAGAAAAACTGGATATACAGAAACGATAATTGTTGTTCTGTTTGTCTGAGTTCTGTTAGCTACGCAATATACATTGGAGAAACTTAAAACGCAGATCCAAGAACATTTAAACCACTTTAATAGAGAGAAGAAAGCGAAAAACAGAAGAACAACGAAGAAAAAAATAATCCATTAACTATTAGTTATACATTTAGTGTAATGGTTAATATGTTATAATTAGATTAATTTAATTCATTTCCTGTTTCTCTAAGAATTTTGTGGTTTCACTTAAAGGTTAAAATTACATTTAATAAAAGGGAGATTATTTTTCAATTCTGTCTTTTCTAAAACGCCCTGGCAAGGGTCTCTTGTCGATTTACTAGCAGTATCTGAAAGCTCGGACACAAGGACATTTTTAAAATCTTCGAAGTGTTAATCGTAGTGTATATATTCTTTACAAAATTGACTTTATAAAGCACCATTTAATCATATTGCCAACCGAGTTAACACTGGCTAAGGTGGTAATGGAATGTTAGGCAACCTTTCTCTGAAGAGGTGCACTCTTGAACGGGCTTAATGAAAATCTGTTTGCCATTTTTTATTAGTTCATTAACAAGAGGAAATCGAAGCCCTATAATTCCAGAAACCCGATTAAGTCCCTGTGCTAAACACGTGTATTGAATTAAATTTGCTTAAAAAACTTTAAGATTCGATGTATTTTTAACCATATGTGGTGGAGCATCGGAAGCATTAATAAAATTTTGTCATAAGGCACAGCCTCGGGAATATAATACTTTGTTAGTGCCTCATTTACAAATCTTGTAACTGGATTGTTATTTGTTGCTTCCAGCATTTGACCGAATTTGCCGCCGCTTAAGAGAACAAAATTCAGAAGGTTACAATCCAATTTTATAAGGCTTGCGAAAGCCACTGGAGCAATACGAAACAGTAAACC
>JAWQRJ010001703.1:0-15106 GCA_033557515.1 Diorygopyx duplodentatus | reverse complement strand
ATTCTTGTGAGTGTGTTAAAAATGTCTACCGAATGTTGATTTTATGTTGTGTTTGTGTTCTTTTGTTCTTTGTGCTAGTTTTCTACCTGTTTCTCCTGTGTATATAGCGTCTCCAAGTTGCGCATTCGAGGAAGTAGACCCAATTTTTTGAGAGTGTTTCTATTTTATCTTTTGTTTTGACTAATCTGCTAGCGATGGTTTTGAATGTTGTTATCTCATACTTTTTCATTCGTTTTTGCAATCTATGTATCCTGTAATTATGTTTTGATTATTATTTTCCGTGTGTCCAGAGTGGTATTATTAGTTATTTCTCGTTTTCTTTTTTATAGTTTTCTGTATCTTTTTCTGGGTGGTTTCTATTTTGAATCTATTACTTTCTGCTATTTGCACTATTATTTATATTTCGTCTATTTAATCTCTTAGTATTATTGTATCAAATATTATATTAATGTAGCTGTTGAAGGGCGTCATTTTTTGTGCGATATGATGGTTGGCGTCGAAAGGAATAATTGCGTTGGTTTGTGTTTGTTTTTTCTATATTTTGTGTTCCATTTTGTTTTCTATTTTCATTAAGGTTATATCAAGAAAATGTATCCAGATAGATAAACCCATGCAAAATCTTAAAACTTTATACATACAAATGGAAAATCTATTGTTACCTTAATTTAAATCACATTTAAACATACAAATGTCTTTAGACACTTCATGGTTTGTTCAGCTCAGGTATTAAAGATCACTTCACGCCTATTTAAATTAATTTTTTCACACCTGAAAAGTGCTATCCACCTGTATTCATTGAAATTCTTATAAGAATTCCAATACAAAGAAACAGACAGATATTTACAAACGCATTCTCATTTTCAAGGTTTGACTCATCATTAGGAAGTACGGTTTAACACCATTAAACTGTAATTTTTGCGAGTTTAAAATCGCTTCCTGAATGAGAAATTAAAGATCCGCGCTTTGTAAAAAGGTCAATTCGTGTCTGTGTGTTATATTTATGAGGCAGATAAATGGCACCAATAAATTTACTTCAGTTTATAGACAAAGAGTGCATTGCAATTTAATTAATAGAAAATATATTTTATTTATTTATATTTATTAATAACTTTTAATCATTTCTATGTACATTCTTATGTATCTATATTTTTTATTCGAAGTTAAACGACTGATAGTGGGGGAAAAATGGGCAATTTTTACAATTATATTTGAAGAAATTTTAGAATACTTTGTTAAGTTTATTTTCATCTTACGTGAATATTTTTCGTTGGCATATTTAATTCATGGTGTAGGTGATCATTCCTTTTGACGTATGGTATATTATATCTTTTGAGGTTCCTCCAGATAGCGCATACATATATCATAACCCCTTGACATTTAATGACATCCATTCCATTATATTTCGGTTTCATTAATGTTTAAGTGGGTGTTTGTTTTTATTCTGCAATGTGTGGGTAGATCATTTTTCTTGGGTAGATCGGAATCAAGTTTTAGTTTCTATTTTTTTGCCAGTTTACAATGGTATTTATTGCTCTAATTTCCAAGGTAAATATATTTTTAATTAATTTTAAATTATTACCGCAAATGTGTCCCAAATCTGTTTGTAAAGATTTGAGAAAAAATGAAAATTCAAAATTCAAAAACCTAAAGAATTTTAGAGGATGCCAACGAAGTGTCGGTTTAATTATACCTCAGGAAATGATTTTTTTTACGTTTATCTACATAAATTGTTAAATAATATATATAATAGGTGTTGTGTCACCATCTAAAATTTTAATGTTATCAAAATTAATGTGGTAATTGGTTAAAGAATGATAGGTAGAATGATAATTAATTCTCCAGTTGCAAATATTATTTTTTAGCTATTGACAAGAAACGTCTACGTACGGAATATATTTGAAAGTATCCTTAACGTAAGGAATGCAGCACTTCACTCTGTAGCCACTGTTTTTATGAATTTCTAAAAGGAACAAAATCAAAAATCATCAAAATTTAGTGGCGTTCTTGGACAACGATCTCTCTACACTAATACAATTGTATTCCATATTTTCGAGTCAAAACTTATTCTCCGGTCATTTTGCAGCAAATACCAGGAAGTTTATAAAGATCTCCAACATTTTGTAAAAGATTCAGAATCTTCAAGGCATTGTATAATTGTTTTAAATGTTTAATAAACGTGTGTTCTTATTTTCAGTGATGTTGGCACTTATTTTCACAACTAACACATGTTGATTTTGAGGTAACTTTGATCTAAATCATTAAATGAGTTAAAATAGTCCCATGAACCTTTTGTTGATATAAGCAATTTCATGTTATGAATATTTACTTCATTTCAATTTCCGCAATAACGTTGTGAACTAAAATATTTCTAGTTTTCTAGACTTTAAGTTATGATAGTATAATTTTTTATAATTTTTTTTCAAACTTTTTCAATGAGCCCATAAGAACAATGCTAGTAAATAAAAACAATCTACTTCCAAAAACACCCGTTTTGGGACCTTACTAAGTTACTATGAAAAAAAGAGATAAATAGGTTTCTGATAAAACGATTTTAGTGTAAAGTATAATCAACAATGTAATCAGATGTAATCGTTAAGTTAATTAACGTGCTTGCTATGATGAAAAAACAATAGAACTCTAAAGACCTTGCAGGTAATAAAAGGCAAGTAATAAATTTTGGTCACATAATCATATTTTGTCCACAATTTATAGCAATTGTCAGAATAGCAAAGTTGTCAGAACTATTTTAAAAGTAATATTTTAATTTTAAAAGTAGCAAACCAAGAGAACAAAATAAAAAAGACATCATAATACACAATAGTAAAATATCTTGACAGTATATAACCTGAGAGTATTTATGCGTATTAATAAGTATAAATGTGATACTGAAGCTAGCAGTATACGCACTATATAATGGCATCTGGAATTAATGGTTTGGTCCAAACATACCCCCCATTATAAAGCTATTATTTGTAACATAATAAATTGAAGAAGTTGTTAATAATATTTCTCGTTATCCATTCTCGAGCCCCATTCAACATAATTATTTCGGTCCCCTACTATCACTACAACTGCACGTGCAGTGTTCTTATACTTGATTACGTAAGTAATTGGTAATTGCCACTTATTAGTTAACGTAAGAAAGTTGGAGACATAAGTTGTAAGGTGACACGTAATTTCACAAATGGGTTTGTTCATGACCAATTAGTTTTTCCGGTGTAATTCATAGTTGATCGGAGGAATCATAGCCATAATAACACAATTAACACTCAGCAACAATAAGATTTAATTTGAAAATATGAATCATCTTAAGATGTTCTCTTTATTATTTACAATTTTTGTATGCACACATTTTTGGGGGGGGGAATTTGAATCTTTTTAAAATTAATTTTTGTAAATACAACAGTAGTAACAAAACTTCTCAGTTAAACATGACGCTGGATATTTTTGATGACTTTCTTAAGATCAAGATAGAAGAAATCTTGTCTGGTTGGTTCCGGTCTGTTCTCCTTTGACGCCTGCGATTGATTTATCTATTATTATTATAAACAGTGATATAATTAGACTATAATCATGTTTTACTGTTTTTTAATTTCAAAATTCTTTGATCTTAAACCGGCAAATTTGCACGTTTCCTTTAACTTTTTTCATCACACATTTTCAATTATCGCAATAAAAGTTTAAAATTCTAAGATTTTCAGTGACAGAAATGACGATGACAGGGTTTCAACTATTAATTTACTCAGGTAATATTTGTTAATCTATTAACCGTATCTTACTAGGAAATACAAATATAGATAAGTAATACTTATACATGTCACAATAAATTTGTGCAGGATGATTAATAATAATAAATGCAAACGATGCAGAATGTTTCACAGAATATTTTATGGGCATAAAAAATAAACAAATGGGTCGTAAATTTTGACAATAAATTTGAAGTCTATATTTACGTTAAAATAATTACTATCATACTTCATCATTTAAAAATGTAACGATAATGCGATAATCAGAAAAAAGCGTTTCCTAAGATTAGGCATTGTTTCATCAAAAATATGCGGCATAGATAACGAAACGATAAAAATAGCGACAATGCCTATCACATATCTATCAATTATTTGTAACACGTACAGATAACGTGGAGAATTAATGCTTACGCTTTCGTAGTACTATAATAAACAATTTTTAGCTGAGCTGTGATGATTCATATTTCTCTAATAGCTTCGTTGGTAAATAAATACCCAAGATAAACTATTTGCTCATCTAGTATTTACGTAATAAAACCATGAATCGCACCTAAGGTAATTTTTGCAGGTTTGGAATGGAAAATGCCGAAAGTGTTAAAAATCGTATAAATTTCTGATTTATTGTCTAGCTCTAACTTGGCGCGGTCATTAAAAATTTGTTTTTCCATAACCGCATTATGCAAGCATAATGGTTGTATGACTTGAAGTTTCATAAAGCGTGTGAATTATTACCTCTTTTTAATTTTAGTGCACAAGCATGGAATTTGATCTGAAAAAGTGTGATGGATATTCTTTACATAATTTCCAATGAACTAAAAGTAATAAATTTTTTCATTACTTTCACATAGTAAATCTTTACAAATAGATAAAATAGATTTATAGTAAAAAATCAGCTTTTTGTGAGCTGCATATACCTAAAAGATCAAACTAAAAATCATCCAAGAAAGAAGGCCACCGCTCAATTTTGTTCGTCTATATTTTAAGCACGAAACTATGAACTTGTGAGGTATTATCTGCAATTAGAGTAGACAAACGTCTTGTCTCACTGTGCGTCACCCTGCTGACACGTGCGCGACTGATTTAGTATCCACAATCAATTTAATGATGTTTGAATTTCAAGGTTACCATAGTGTACAGAGTGTACCACTAAGAAAATTGAATTTAAGTAGGGCCTAGACTAAATTGGGCATCCCGTACATATGAAAGCGATTTTGGATTATAAACAGATGAATATGCCACAATTTTTTTTGAATAGCAAGAAAGTTAAATGTCCTTCAAATACTAGTGGAAGACCGAGCTCGCGCGGGGTAAAAACAAAACATTTTTGTTTTTTACCCTCCTGCCAGATTTGGCAGCGTCATCGTGTAATCAGTATTCCCGCAAACTAGCTATAACAAACAAAAACTCATATTTATATCTTAAAACGATTTTATTGAAAGTCGGCACCTATTTCAATCGATTTCCCGCACCTTAATCCCTAAATCTGGCAAATATCACCCAAGCTAATGCATTCGTTCTCGAAACGATGCCGACAAATCTTATACTATTAAACTCGCTAATCTTGCATGTATATATGTATTTTTTTGATCTAGAATTGACTCGATTGAGATAGGTCTCAATTTTCAATAAAATTATTTTATATTGCTTTTGAGCGTCTGAAAATCGGTAATTTTTAACTTTTAATATGACCGGAAACAATCGAGAGAAACGCGCTTCAACTCAAGGTAACCGCACATTTGGGGGCATCGGATGAACCGAACGCATTCAATAGATTCGAACCTTCCCGTTTGATTAGACATAGAAATGCGATATGTTATTTCCTTCTGTAAGGATCTCAGCATCTCCCTTTTCTCTGATAAGCTTGTCTCAGCATCGAAAAGGAGGGTGAAACCAAAGTCTCACTAAGGTACCATTGATAACGAAAGAAAAGTGGAATCTTTGGAACTTCAAGAAGTTTCATGACATCTGATCCAGAAATAAGAATAGACAGCCTGTCAACTTTATCCATTCCATTCACATCAGGTATAAGGTTTCAATCTCCAGTAAAGTATCAATGGTACATCTGGAGAAAACGACTCTTTGATGTTATCTGACATTTCTTGTCGAACACTGATTCTTGTCCTTCGTATTGTACTTCGATTGATTGCAAGATCTTCAACGTTATGACTCAGACTAGCAGCTGTTGCAGAAAGGAGATGCACTGCTTTTCTACCGCTAACCTCGGTGCGATCTAAGGATCTAAGACGCTCGTCCGGACGAGCGTTCGCCCGGAAAGCGGGAGACACGAGTTCGAATCCCGTCTCGGCGACGTTTTTTTCTTTGAACAAAAATACTTTGTGGTTTAATTAATTACATCCAATCTTGGAGTAAATCTTCTTTTGTGATTCTGAATAAAGAAAAAAAATTCTATAAACATCTATCTGCAATTATTACATTTCGGTGTTATAGTCCAGAGAAACACAGTCAGGTAAGCGGGCAGGAATTAAGCAGGGTGAGCAGGCCATGGAATTAGTGCATCTCGTCCAATACTCTGATTTGGATATCGATTTAAAAAATCCCTTGAGAAATATACTGGTGGGAAAAAGGAAATGTTTTATTGTTTTCTTTGTATTGATTGTACAATAGTATACGATTTTCTACTTGACCCAAGGTGGTTATTGTGAAAATATGTGACAAAAATTAACCCATTTAAAACAAATTAACCCAAATTTAACCCATTTTTCATTGAATTTCATATAAGCTAAAACAATTCCGGATGCATTTTTATAGAAACATTTCTTATAGACTTATTGTTTAAATTTTTAATTTTAATTTTTAATTAGAATCTCTTCTTCAACCGCTTTAGAAACATCCTGTATATTAAACATGGCCCTGTATATTTTTCGCAAATTGGGTTTAATTTTTAAAGAAACCTTGTTTTATCAAATTAATAATTATGAAATAATATACTAAAGCGCGTTGAAATTGTTTTTGTTGTCGGGTGATAAATTTACTATACATATTCGTTCATATCCTACAAGTTCGTAGGTTTGTTGCAAAACATTTCACATAATCGCGATTAATTGGTATCCCGAATTTTGTATTTATCTTTTATTTGTGTCAGTCAATGACGCTTGTTCAGTGCAGTAAATGATTGCATAAAAGAAGCAACTTGATAAGTAAATAATCTGTAAAATTTGTGCAACTTCGATCCATTTTGTTTTTCAATTAATAAAATATAAATTTGTTGGTAAACACAACTTATCACCTTTGAGATTTTTTAAAAGAAAATGCATTATTCCTTTAAAGCGGATATTAAATAAACTATACACTTTTTGATGTGAACAATCATTTTAAAAGCCTGTAACTCAAATTTCTTTAATCTTAGCATTCATTTAAAAAAAGTTACACCAATTTGCTTTCCAAAACTTATGCATGCTTTAAAAATGATTTTCAAATTTAAAAAAAAAGTCATTTTGAGCTATAAAGTACATAAAAAGTACAAACAACTAGTATTGATAAGTATTGAGATACATTTTCGGTAATTACTGTGGTCACGTCATTGTATAACAATGACATTCTTAGGAATACGTACCAATCCGAGCGTCTGTATGAATCATGACGTGAATATGATATGAATTAGAGGTAGAATGTGTAATCTAATCAAAGATAAGTGACAATTGACACCTGCAATATAATTATATGAATGCATATCTTAAAAAATCGATAGGGATTCTAAAAATAACAGAATCAATGCACTTGTAATAGTGCAATAATTGAATTTCTTCATCGGTGATCTTGTATTGTAATAGTTAAGTAATTTTTAACTTAACTATCTATTGAATATAATACCTTGAGGTCAATAAAAGCAATTACAATCTCATTCGTATTCATTGTGTTTTTACAGCGTCTATTTAAAGATCATTCCAGCAATTTGACTGTGTGTGGTCCCCAACCTAAGGCTTGATGTAAAAATATCCATTATCATTTGCTGTTCGTTAATCTCAACCATACCATTTGAGTAAAATGTAAATTATTGTCCCCGTTTTTCCCTCTTATTATAATTACTGAATCAATTAACGATACTATTGTCAATAACAATGCTTAATATCCTCTAATGTACTAAAGATGATTTTGTATCAATATTATTCTTTTTATATATGTTTTATTAAAAAATATCATAAGATCAACGAGCAATTTATATAATACGTACATATGGTTATTGTTATTACTTAATATCTTCCAAATAAATGCCAGTTTAAAATAAGAGTTTAATGTTATACTTGCCCTCTATATCGTTTTAATTACACAACCTGACTTGAAATATAATTATTACAGAAAAATTTAATAATAACTATTCTAGCCTTATCGCGATAGACCTTTTAATGATTTTAACTGAATACCTAACAAATTATATCAGTTATTTATTTGCCAATACTTAAAATTTATTTTCATTTTAAATGATTAATTTGTGCAGTAGATAATTAATAATCTGAATTTCTGAATCCAAGCAGTGAAGGTGTCAGTTACAATCAATATCATTTCCTTATATTTATTACGTTTTAATCTTATCATTTTCTTAATGTTCCTTAGAACGACGTTAAATTGTGTAAAAAGCATAAATAAATCCATATACTTTCGAAACCTTAGGATTCTTATGACAAGAAATTCTCTTTCATTAAAAAAGATAAAGTTTAATGGTTATATTCTAGAAACCAATTAATTATAATTATATAAGCTTAATATACCGTTTACGCGATTTGATACACATTATACATTTAAACCATTTAAAAAATTACTTAAGATTAAAGTTACTTGAGGGTGGATCAATCGACTGAATAAAGTAGTTCAATTTACATGCATCGCATTAATGTCTACTTGAATAATATTTGAACAGATAATGTATTTAATGAATTATTTACTATTAATTTTAGCACTAGTAAATTAACCTTGACGTATATTCTTTTTGTTTTACTTTGAGCTGCAGTGCGTGTGTAATTGGACCTTACAGATTATACCAAAAGGCAAAATGATTATAGTACTTTTCCCAATTACAGGTTGCATATAGACTTGACCTGATATTACCGTTTAAGCGTATGATGAATATCTAGTTAACCCATGGGAACTCAAAAGAAAGATTGCTCGCTGGTTCAGTAAACTCGCAGTGTAGCTGCAATAGCAATTTTCTTGTAAAGCAACAATTCAAAGTACTCACTTATCAATCTCAATCTCACTTATTTCACTAAAGTTTATTTTAAACAAGGAGAGACCTTCGTAGCTTTGCTACTAACGTGCAAACACGTTTCCTATTTAAATAAATAGCTCTAATATACGCATTGCGTATGCTATGTATACCGTATGCATAAAATAATAAATTCCAAGTGATATTGAATAATTGTATCAGATAGGGCAAGCAAATAAAATAGTATTTATATGCAGTCATTCAGTTTTCGATCAGTGGCTATTTATATCGTTATCTAAATACAGAAATTCTTCAACTGTCTAGTCATGGCTTTTTATTTTTGCAACTTTATTGAAAGTCGTAGATACCAAGCGAGTAGGGTGGGATATTTTTCATTTTACAAGGTTATATTTTATCTGCTGCGATATATGTGATACTCTGCAAAATATTTCGCGTAATACTTTGATTTGATAACATCTTCTATCGAGCTACTAAAAACATGCACCTGCTTTGTATCCACAAATTTAATCTACAACATTGGCATTGATACGAAAACCACCTTTAGTTGTTTGTAATGCGTTGTATTTCGCTTATGTACTGTTTCAAAGAAAAAGACATCACTATTCACTTATAATTGCTGTAATCTACTGTAAAAGCAGTTTTTAATTCCTCAACGTAGAATTTTCATCATTCTACATTTGGATTTGAGAGCCAATTTTATACATTTTTGTAATTGTAAAAGTTTTGTATTTAAAAACACCTCATTCGACAATATGTATTATTCGACAATGTGACAAGAAATGTGAACACTTTTTCACATATTCTAAGAGGGAAATCTAAGGAATGTGCACAAAAATATAGGTTTTTACAAATATGCAATCGAAAAAAGTCGGAATGTGAAATTAGTGTAAGGTGGCCAACCATATAGTGAATTAATTTGCAAGCATAATTTTCTTTGTTGCGTAGTTTTTCTTCTTTTTTTCATCGCACGTTTCTAGGTTGTATTTACCCTATGATTTTTTCGATTACCGTAGCCTAGGTGATAACCAAAATAGTCAACAATTGTTACCAGCACAGATAATGACTAGAAATAAAATGCGGTACAGAACTGTAAACACTAACAATAAGCTTAGAGTGAAAAAATCGACTTCACAAACACCAGAAATTAAACCATACATCTACAACCGATAAGTTGTCGCTTGTTGCTTTTTTCTTATTTCTAATACAGAATAGTGTGATATGCTATTAAAACATAAAGTTGCCGATGATCGTATACAGAATGAAATCAAAATTAAGATGGCTTTTAAGTATAGACGAAAAGGAAGAATGTAGCTAGAAAAAAACGACAATCTCAAGAAAAAATAATTGTTGAATTTCATAATATAAATGAAATCATAGAAAGTTTGCATCTATTATCTTGTAGATATATTATATCTTTAAGAAGATTTAAGACAAGTACCCAGTTCTAGAACTGCAGTTATAAGAATAGATATAGAGAGTGTAGATAAGTATTGCACAAAGTGAAATTACAACCGAACTGGTTTGAGATATAAATTGGAAATTTTGATAATGTTAAATTGTTTATAAAAACGCATCTTTTAATAAAAATCATGTTTATTGCTTAGAGCATCTTGTATTTTTACTTTCTCTCTTAAAGAGAAAGTTATGCATTCGGTCCAAAATTTCGATGGTGAGATTTTGATATATCTGGACGAATTATGGTATTCTAAGACTAATGGTACCATTTTTGGCCATTTGTCTGTCCGTCCGTCGTCCGTTGTCTCTAGAAGTATTTTCATATATACAGGCTGTCCCATTTCTTGAAGACGCTATGCAACTTCAGATTTTTAAATGGAACACCCTGCATATTATTACATTTTTGGGTTTCTTATGGAATTTATGGTCTATTTTAATGAACATACATAAGTACTAAGTCGCACCGTTTAGAAATTATTATATGTTTTTTATAAAAAGTGACATTTGCTTAACATGGAGGTTAGTAACACGAGTCCCAGCATTCTTAGAGTTTATTTCAGCAAAAAAACGTTTCAAATAAAAGTTTCAGTACTGAATCCATCCTACAAAACGACGCCATTTTCACATATACAGAGCCATTTCTTCTAAACACTACACAACTTCAAGTGATTTAAATGGAACATCCTATATATTATTACATTTTTAAATTCCTTGTGGAATTTATGGTCGACTCTATTCAACATACATATGTCTAAAGTCGCACCGTTTAGAAGTTATCGGACATTTAAGGTAAACAATTTTTTTTTGCTTAATATAGAGGTTAGTATATAAGCCAAACGTACGATGCCATTTAAAAAAGAACTCGATGACGTCACAGCTGTAGACGTAGATGACGCAAATTTTTTATAACTTATACCAAAAAATGCCTAGTTTATGCCTAACTTATACCTAAAAATGTCAAAATATTTTTTTAAATTTTTTTCAAAAACTACTTTATTAATTTTATTCACGTTAACCTGTTACACACAGTATAGTTTAGAAGTTATTTTTTGCAATTTTTTTGCAAAAAAATACATTTGAAACAATGAAACTTTTATTTGGAACTTTTTTTTCCTAAAATAAATAGAAATAGGAAAAGTGTTGCTAACAGATGGATATACAGACAGACAGATGGGGGGAAGATTTATTATGTGGTTTTCAAAATACATCAAATAACATTCAAGACGTTTAAAAATTGTTTTATCAGGTTGCCACCGCTTCGGATATCTCATGTCGTATTAAATAAACTCTTGGTATCTGTTAACTGGATTTATCGGAGGGCATTCAGGAATAAAGGAAGGTCTGAAAAGGATTCAGACTACATAGGAATTTTAGGTATTTGAAACAAATTTTTAGTTTACCTGTAATTTATGTGGAGATTGCAGTTCTAGAATAAATAAAACAGCATTAGCTATTAATCCAATAACTGTGAGAGTCCACTAATCACATACTTAGTTCTCATACCGACTTTTGCACGGTCCCTCTTGTAATGTCCGACGTTTTATTCTTCGATTTTTTCACCTTGTATTTGCCTGTAAGGTCAGTAGGTACTTCCAACTTGCCGGGCACTCATTCAGGTAGTCCGGTACCAAAGGGAGGAAAAAAAACTTAACCTAAAACTCCGGGTGGTTAATGCTTATAAGCAGTTTCGCTATTTGCGGTTATTTTACGTACTTGATAACCGTTTTTATGGTGGAAACCGATTACCAAAACGTAAAGAATCGGATCCTGCGAGCCATCGTAAGTTTGCCTAGTTATTCGAAAGAAACGTGACATTAAACTTGTTTGTAGCATATTTTGACAACTAGTGACAACGGGTATTTCAGAGGGCATTGCTACCAACTATGCTTTTGAAAAATCACTATTAAACGTAAATAGTTGCTGTAATTAATTATTTATAATCATTTGAATCAATGTCTACTGTCTAACTGATAGTTAACTCATTTTTTCTGTGTTTATAACATTTATTTACTTAAGTTTCAAGTTGCAGTCAACCTTGCGGTGAATACTGGTTTTAATTTGTGGTATTTATTTTTCTGACAGTTGGTGCTATTAGGAAAGAATTTTAATTTGATTGAATTATGATAGAGCTTGCCTAGACAAGTCTATAATAATTGGTCTCAAGTCCCAAATAACTCGTATAACTGGGTAAATAAATAAAATTGTAAGGAGAACATCGAACAGAACTATGGGGAGCTGGCGAGATCTAGCGGTGGGGAAGCGAAACAGCCTGTCCGAAGAAAACTGCACATGGTGGCATAAAAGTTTTTTTTGTGTTTTACCCACGGGAAATTGATTGAGGTAGGTGCCCACCTTCAAAAATATCGTCTTCAGATATAAAAAAATGAGTATTATTATAAATTGAAACCAACACTGAAAGTCCGAGCGGAGCTCGGAGTACCTGATAGAGGTACTAATAGTTTAATACAGCACATTTTCGTCGACGAAAAAGTTTTTCAGTCAGTTTCATCTGAACTCTCCTTGACTGGCCGAGTTTTTTATAACGTAACACAACAACAAACCGTCCGTATTATGCAAATAACAATAAGAAACACATTAGAGGAGTCTCCATCTAGTGGATCCTAGTGAAGGTAGAGAAAATAGCGTTTGCGAAAGAAAACTGTATTAGGTATAATGCTTTATTTTACGTGAGAAAAACACATTTTGACGCATCGCCGTATATTTCTACATATGTTATAAATGGGAGCAAGAAATAAAACAAACATAAAGTAAAGAAAAGTTTTGTTGTGTAATTATTTTATTCAGAATATTTTTGTTTTGTGCCACAATCCTAATATCCTTGTTAAATATTTATTTGCCCAAAGTGGCACCGTTTAGAGATCTGGGGGTTAGGTGAGAGAAAGTCGTGTAAGTGATCGGGTGTGAATCACTCAGTTTTAATTTCATTCCAAACATCATTTTATTCTAATCTTGACTAAGTTGCTATGGAAACTAATCCTTATTTTACATTTAGTGAAGTGAATTATCAATTATTAATGAATAATTGATTAGTAAAAATATTGATAATCAGATTACAAGAACCATTTCTGTTTGATTCATTTTGTTTTAGTTGGAAGTTCTTTAGTCACGAAACGCTGTCTATGTGAGGTATTATTAACAACAGAACAAGAAGAAGATATTATTTTAGTGTCATAGTCGTTATTATTTAAAGTTTTTAATTTATTGATCATAATTATTTTTGAATAAACAACCTTATCAGGCATTTAAACAATTTATTAACATATCTTGCCATATAAAAAAATAAAAGATGGCGATGTTTGTCAAAAGCTCGAAGCAATAAACAAATGGGTTAAAAGATGGGTTTTTATAAAGAATTTAACATAACTCAATTCATTAATATAACTCATTTAATATAACTCAAACCGTTTGGAGGTAATTCCACTATTTTTTCAGGCAATATATTTTCTGCACCCTGTATAGTGGGACTGGAGAGAAGATTACGAAAACGAAAAAGAACGATTAATATCTTCAATATAAAATAACAACAAACGATGAGATAATCAATTGAAGAGGTAGAACACAGTGATAATATTACCTGCAGATCGCTTTCTACAGCTACAGCATTTATGCGCAAGACGACACAAACCATAAATAGCCCATTCAATCTGATCCATGGTGAAAAATCATGCAATGTGAACATATAAGATATTATATAACATATTATAACAAAATAGCATGTCAATTGAATCGAAATTCTTACAAAAAGGCGGAAAGAATTTTCTACATATCCCCACTAACAAATGTAGGAGACAAACATTTTGTGGAAATTTTCCCAAAATTTTGGTTATGTTTCGCTATATATAAAAGAAGGAATTTGGAGAGTACTTATTTTTCAATTCAATATTTTCAAATTCAGTTGGCTTTGTTTGATCCTTGTAAACAAAGACCGTTCCATTATAGGTATTATGTAGCATTGTTAAGACTGAATAATAAAACCGTTTTGTATTTGTAGTTTTGAAGTACCAATTCCAAGAATAAATGCCTTATGTTGCTTTATTGCGTGGCAATAAAGCAACTGTAGTTTTGGTTTGCTGGTTTTGGTGATACATTTTTCAAAACGTTTTTCCTAATATCCATGTTAAATATTGGTTTGCCTAAAGTCGCACCGTTTCAAGATCGGGGGGTTAAGTGAGAGAAAGTCGTGTGAGTGATCCACACCAGTTGATTTAAAAAGCAACTATATAATATGGAGTTATAATTAACATAAGTAACTTTTCGTTTTCTTTTAGTATGTATTAGTTATTATGTATGTACATATATTTGTATTTTTTCAATAAAAATAAATAATTAACAATTACCACTTTTGTTCTTTCCTTCAATAAAATCGTATATTTTTGTATTTTGTAAAAATTAATAATTGTTCATATAAAGTTAATTAGAAAAAACACGCCTGTAATCCGAACTCGATGATCCGACAAGGAAAAAAAATATGTCCGAATTATTGAAATTGTACTGTAATAAGGAAATTTATGAAAGGCGTATCTGACAACTAACATTTTTTGTTAAATAAAATTTTATGGGTTCAAGGAACGTCTAATTTTTCTCCATAATCTAAAGCTATTAACTATACAGTGCGGACGTAAATGGTCCCCCCCCCCTGCTAACTTTTGAACCGGTCAAGATAGCAACATGAAATCAAAGCGGTATCGCAGGGGATGAAGTG
>JAWQRJ010001702.1:0-15108 GCA_033557515.1 Diorygopyx duplodentatus | reverse complement strand
TCTGTCAGACGCCACATGACCATTTGTGTTAAGATATCTCACATGGCCAGTTAGGGTTAATTATAATGAGATTTTTTTGAAATGTTAATTCTAATTTTTTATTTGAATTTTTATAGACTGTTTGATAGAACTAGATTTATTGTCAATTTTATCAAACATACATTTGGCCAAAATCGCACAGTATAGGAGTTATTGGACATTTTTTTACAAAAAATTAAGAAAATTACATTTCAGGAAAAAAAATCTAATAAAAGTTACAGTACTTAGGGATTCATCAACTACAAGAATCAAAAGAAATATTAACTTAAATGAATTATGTAAAATCTACCTTACTATAATACATAATATTGAAAATTAGTTTTCAAAATTTGTTGTGTATGTTTAACATTTATTGTGAAATTCTTCACTGATCAGGATTTGAATTTTCAAAAAAGATAAAAGCAAATTATTTACAGATTTCTACGTTGCCACACTGCAACAAATATTACATTGGTGCAATGTTGGCTGCCGATACTGAATATATACAGTCACATGAAGTGGTGTGAAAACAATTATTTTATTAGTACTGACTCAACAATAATGTAGTAAATATTCAACGTAATAACAAGTGTAGAAAGTTTTCTCGTTTCTTATCTTATAGCTGCCTGATCTAGACCTTCCTTTTAATTTATAACGTATTATGAAAATTGTGCACCGACTGGATAATTTTGAGTATGTTAATAATGTTAACCATGTTAATAAATGAGGCCCAGCACGGCTTGTCATATTCCAAGCTGTCAGATATAAGCTTAAGTTGTTGTCTATACACGATGACCCAATAGTGAGTTATTTCTATAAATGACTTTTGCATTTAATATTTCATTTTTTGCACAATTTTTTTTTGCAATTTCTGATATAAAATCAACGAAAATTAAAGTTTATTCAAAACAACGAACTAAAATTTTCCAGTAATTAAAATTTATGAAAATAATTTGTATTTTAACTATCTTTATTTTTATATAATATCTACAAGAATTGATGTTTTGTAGACAATTGGTTGCGGTAATAGAAATGTTCTTCCAATCCGTGAAGTTACATATTATACAAAGTATACAAATTACATTGGTGATAGGGGTATTGTAGGAAAGGGACAAGGAAAATTTACCGATAAATTAATTACGGACTTGACAACTTAACCTAAATTAATGGAAACGTAAAAGTGAAATTAGAAATCTCGCCATATTGAGGAGTATTGGTGAACTGGCAGTTCATTTCGATTCATTAAAGAGTGTGAAGCAATAAACAGCAAGTACCTGTTAATTCAGTTAATTTTAGAACTATCTCAGATATTTTCTGTAACATAATACAACAAACCGTCCGTATTACATTAGAGGAGTCTTCATCTAATGGATCCTAGTGAAGGTACAGAAAATTGTTCATCAGATGCCAGAAAGTCGTATGAATGATCCACATCAGTTGATTTATATTGTGCATGCGTAGAAAGACTATGTGCAATATAAAATTATAATATTAAAGCTATAAATATTATTTCACCTTTCATCTACCACCGGAGTACGGGGTAGCCGCAGACGAGAAATAAAAAATTTGGCAAGCCAGGTAGATTGGCAGATGTGGTGCCATAGAATGTGGAGCTCTTGGTGGCCAAGACCACTCCTTTGGATTTTTCATGTGGGGTTATTTGAAGTGCAAAGTGGCCATTAGACCACAGATTATACTAATTGCAAGATCGCATACGATACGAAATTGAGCATTTGGCGAGGTTATAGAAAATGTTATGAAAAATTATGAAATAACATGCTGATTATTGTCAATTAAGAAACAGTGAATATTTTGAACACTTAATTTAATAAAACTTGTATTATCAAAGTTGTACATTCCTTATTCTAAGATTTTCCAGTAAAAGTATATTATCTCGCGATGTGAGGTATTTTTTTACAGCTATGTTAATAATATTAAAATCTATCAAAATACAAATAAAAAACTGATTATAAAGTCATAATCATAACAAATTGAGGTAACCATTGGTAAATAACCTGCCTTTTTTAAAAAAACAAAATTTATAATTAATTTGCTTCGTACTTTAGAGGTGCGTTCACGTGAAATTTTCAGCGTGAACTTCTCTCATCAGGCTAGCAATGGTATTAGTTATCCAACGAATGTTCAACTAGAACAATACATCACTGCAGAAGCCCGTTAGGGGGAACCAGCGCATAGATCTTGTGAAGATATGTGTACACAAACTTACAAACAAACTGATTTATGATTGCGAGATTTGCGAAATTTCCGGTTTCGTTCTGCTATAGACCTACATATTTAAAACTACGTGTAAAATTATAAAAGTAATATAAACCATGCTCTTGTGTGGATCACTTAGAACGTCTTATATAGTTTGACAACTCGATTTTAGTTTCAACCAAAATATGGGCGAATTTCCAGTGTGAACTTTTAGAAAGAATAGGTAAATACACTATTATCTGGATAAATACGATTTAATTATTGTTTATTTTCCATGTATTAATCCTACAAATGTGTCTTAAATATCTATTTACTTATTTATTGTGACTAATTATAATTGAAATGATTAATTATTTTAATTATTTTTATCTATCTTCATTATGGTTCCTTGGAGAAGACATCGACTAATAGTTTATATTAAACGTTTTTTTTTCATATCCAAAATTCACAATAATATCCATTGGAGACATTATTTGCCATAACCAAGGAACATAATTTGGAATTTTCCCTAATCGGGTAAATGAAGTGACTGTGTCCTTTAGGAGAACTAATTTCGGGGCCACCATAAATCACGCGGGGCCAGTTGGCGACCTATAAATTGGGTTTAACTTTAATTAACTCTGTTCAGTATGTAGTCGTACGTCATGTTTTCGCCTTTATTGCCCGCCCCTTTCAGTAATATCAGCCCATCATGGCGTATTCACAAGACAATTAATCTGTGATTTCGAATAGCGCACAAAATTAGAGGAATTGATTTAGTAGATATTCAACAACTGCAGTATTACTCTAATACGATTTCTGCTAATACTTTTCATTTATCTCTGCAAAAGATGATGAAAAATACACTATTAACTACGTGACTAATAATAATTGACTATCGTGTCCACAAAATTATAAGTGCTGATGTATTTTATGTTTTGTTTCTCTAGCCGCATTCTTAGTCAATTTCTTATTACATTATATATTTTCTTAAGAAATTCGCCACTGATATGTTGATTTGCAATGCATAACTTAAAAAATTCTTTACTATTTGCGAGTCGCTATTAGCTTAACCTTTCTTTTTAGCAGTTGTACCAACTGACCACTTAATTAACAATATACTTATTAAATCGTTAATTTCGTAATGCTGGTTTTCACAATGCTTACGTTTCCCAAATTGGACATTCACGTTCACTCGGTTCAAGGTAGTAGAAACGCCGGTTATGATATGATAATTAAATAAATTCCATGCTCTAAAAAATTAATATAAAAGTTAGTATATATATTTCTTGTATTTGAAGTGTTCTGTTTAATAATTTTATTTAAACTATAACCTTTAATATTACTAAAATTATTTTATTTTATAAGACAAAATAGTACTAATATTAACATTACTAAAATAAAATTTAGGGAGAAATTTTAATACTAGTGCTAATGCCTTGCATGGAAATAATTCTTAATAAACACTTAGTTCTATATATTCTTAATAATTAGTTGGTCAGTTGTTAACTATTAACAAAGGTAGATTACTTGTATGAGTGACAGACATTTATGATATTCTTTATTGATATTTACGATAGCAATTTTAGATCAACCTTAGCTAAGTTTAAGTTTAATCTCAGGGTAGTAAAATTGAACTTAGCAACTTTTTAGATAGCAAACATAGAGACATTTTTCCAGCAGCGAGAAGGAAGGGGTCTTCGAAAAGGTGGAAGTGGACGAGGGACACTTGGGTGGTCCTACGCCCGGACTATCAATCCACCAACCCATAAGGTAAGAAATGGCCCTTCTGGTGCAAATTAACTTACATCACGGCAGTTTATGTTGACAATCATTTAAATAAATAAATTGAATAAGTACTTTAAATTTAAAAAATTATAGAAACCAATACGTAAAAAATTCTAAATTAATTCTAATACAACTAATTAATTTTACAGTTAATATTTCTCTTGTATTTTTTCCATTTGGAATATACTCCTTTGTCCTAGGGGGAACCACCCTTATACAATCGCGCTATTCAGGCTGCTGGAAAAGAAGGGGAAGTTTGGATTGCATATCAACGGGCACTAAGGAGAAGGGGACGAGCTTTTGACAGGAAGTAATAACTTGGAACCATCCCACTGTTTAGACTAGTGCAGAATAAAGCGGAGGAGTATGAATCGTATCAACAAACTGTGAATAAGGTTATAAAACTGTTAAATATAAACACTGTACAGTCTATCAGACTATCAGAAGTAAGGGAATTAATTTGAATCATCCTGTACAGTATTTTTTTTAAATAATTTTTTGCCGATTACAACCCCATTGATAATTTCTTTCCATTTTTTTTCACTTTTGGCATTTCCTTTTCTTTTGTTTATTTCTTTTTTTCACTACGGAGGTTCACCTGGATTTAGAATCTCCCTTCACATCTTCATGAGACGTTACTTCGACGACGACAACTAAACAGCTCAATACAATTTGGGGTCCCAGCCTTATACCTCTCATCCTTACCCTTAGCTCTCAATGGAAGGATCTACTAGACGCATTGTGTCCAACATTTTGATGGTGAAATTTTGATGTATATTGGCGAATTAGGTTATTCTAAGGGTAATGATACCGTTTATGGAAGTTGATCAATTCATCTTTCTCTCATTTCATTTTCTGTCAATCTGTGATTAATACTTCTCCTATGTCTATCATTTTAGGGAAAAAGTTTCAAATAAATTTTTTATTGTATCAGTTCTATTTTCTTTTAGAAGTATTTTCTAGAAAATTGGTACCATTGGTCTTAGAATACCATAATTCGTCAATATATATCAAAATCTCACGATCGAAATTTTGGACCGAATGCATTACTTTCTCTTTATATGAGAGAAAGTAAAAAAGGAAATCGTGTAAGAAAAAACTGTATAATCATCTGTACCAACATCTGATAGCAGAGGAGTTGTCTCAGTATTCAGTAGGTATAAGAGAAAAACAACCCATACTGGATGACGGACGAGGAAAGAATATGTAGATTGTGCAAAGGGAGGGGAGGGGGAGGGGGTGAGAGTACAAGTTAAGAGTAGAAGGGGAGTATAGGGAATGGGTATGGTAGTGGACAAGGCAGGAAAGAGGAAGGGAGTGAGGCGAATATCATTTCATTATTTCATACTAAATATTTTAGGTCGGAATTTTTATGTCGGATAGACGAAGTTAATTGAACGGTTTAAACGAAAATTACTCAATTGGTGCTGGCATGCCTGAATCTTAAAATTTCGGTAAGATACTCTGAAACTCTCTAGTAGCAACCAACTATCTGCGTCAGCTGTATAAATAAAAAAATAGCCAATATTTTAATTGCATTATAATTTTTAATACTACATAATGAGATAAAATCGGAGAATAAATATTAGGATACCTTTACAATACGTATTATTATACGTAACTTAAAACGCTAAGCACTAAAAGCAATCCCTGAATCACTGAAAGTAATTGTAACAAAGGTTTAGCACTTAACATGAATCTATCACAAAGAGATATTCTTCTTGGTATAAGGATGTGTTAAGTTTTGACTAGATAATTTAATAATTTATAATCGTTAGGTTGCATAGCCCCAATCTTCTTTTATCATATCTGCTCCTTTTTCTGCAATCATAAAAGTAGGGGCATTCGTATGGGCAGCAGGTATTGCTGGCATAACGGAGGCATCGATGACCCTTAGACCTTTGATGCCATGAACACGTAGTCTAGGATCGACGACAGCTGACTTGTCACTTCTTGGCCCCATTTTGCAAGTCCCGCATTGATGATAGATGGTCAAAGTAAAATGTCTTGCCGCGCATTCCCAATACTCTGGAGACCCAAAATCATTATGTGCACACGTAGGGATAGGCGTTGTGTATAAGGTGCTTTCCAATTTCTTTAATGCGGGTTGAGTAGTAATATTCAAAACCAAACTAATTCCTTCCAACATCACTCTGACATCATCAGGATCGGAGAAGTAATTAGGATAAATCAGTGGTGCAGACTTATAGTTAGAGTCTTTAAGCATTATTCTTCCTCTACTCTTTGGCCTTAGCAACATTGGAAATATCATGTAAGAATCTCGCCCTTTAATAGGACCGTACACATCGTTGTAAATATCATCCCTTATGGCAAAATTCTTGTATAAAGTATCGTCGCTAACCATAGATCCACCCAAATAGAACAATTCCATATTTGGATAACCGTCTGGATTGTCGGGGTTATCTGTATTGTGAAAAGAACATGCTTCTAATCCACCTGGAACCGATAATGGCCCATTATGATTATTTAAATAGTCCGATAAAGACTGATATTCGAACATTCTTTCGGTCTTCAATGAAACGCTTTCGTTCACAAGAAAGGTGATTCCTCCACAAGCGATATGATCCATAAGATTATATCCGACTTTAAGATTCTGTATGACCGGTATTCCAACACTTTTCAAATGATTTTTCGGTCCAACACCGCTCAGCATTAACAACTGTGGTGATCCAATAGCGCCGGCGCTCAAAATAACTTCTCTTCTAGCTTTTGCAGTTTGAACTCTACCATCCTTCACAAACTCAACACCTAACGCTCTTTTAGTAGACGGGTCTATCAATATTTTCCTAACGTGGGCGTATTTCTTCACAAAAAGGTTTTTCCTCCTGCTGATTGGATGAAGATAAGCTCTGCTGCTACTGTGTCTGATACCATTCTTCATTGATGCCTAATAACAAAATAAAGTTAAGTGAATTAATGATGTCAGCAAAAATGTTGTAATAAAAAATTAAAGACCTAAAAGTAACTTCTTATTTGCGATAACTGTATTTATAATAATAATAATACGCCTTTATTGTGCTCAAAAACGGATACAAAATTATATATAGAAGATATGAGCTTGTATTTATTCCGCCTATGCATTAAGATAGTAATAAAAGGCACAAGAGCAGGCTCCAGATGGAAAACCTTTATTTATGTTTCAAACAGTATGTTCTATCCACATATCCTACAAAGCACAGTATTAATAACTTTTGGTGGATAAAGAAGAAGTAACTATTAAACTGTCGTATATGTAATATTATATAAATTTAAAACAACTTCTGGCCTCTTTCATAATAATGTGCACCATTTTTGTCAGGGAACAGGTTACCTCCCGCAGACTGTTGCGTGACGACAATGATGGTTCTCTGACCTACTCTTTAGGTCAGCAAGATACGTTTTCGTCCAGAGTTCTCCTTGCTTCATCATTGGTACCCTGGTGACCTTCAAATCTTTTTGCAAGTTGCAATAATGGGAAAAATATTTATGAATGAATGGTGATTATAAAAAAGGTTACGAAACCAGAAAACATAATTAAGTCTTATGAAAATTGACGTTAAATAATAAAAATATATCTAGAAAGGCGCACGACGAATTAAACTTTAAATGCTAGTAATCAAAATTACGTGCTTGTTCTCATTTTGTCCCAATATTGTATTTTTTAACAATCAATAAAATCAATCTGGAATATTTCTTTAGAATTTTCTTGTGAAATTCGGGTGTTAATGTCTGAATTATCACCATTAGGCAAAAAAGACTAACAATTAGTTATTTCAGTTGTCATGTTTTGTGTAAATGTGTGTTTAAATGTAGTGAAATAAAACATTATTTT
This sequence comes from Diorygopyx duplodentatus, assembly GCA_033557515.1. Classification (NCBI taxonomy): domain Eukaryota; kingdom Metazoa; phylum Arthropoda; class Insecta; order Coleoptera; family Scarabaeidae; genus Diorygopyx; species Diorygopyx duplodentatus. The sequence continues at coordinate 7,274 of JAWQRJ010001702.1, read as the reverse complement.
CCGGTATTCTTCTTTGCACCGATGTCCACGGCCTGTGCGAATTGACAGAAGCGCGAAATTCAAATAACATTTTAATAATATGATCATAAATGTGGTAATTAGCTTGAGAGTATTTTTTCTTGAAAATGGTCAATTGTACTGATGTATAAGAATAAATTTTTCTATGTAAAACATATCAGGTAATGATAATTTACATTTACTGCGATGGACCTTACTTCGTTACGTTTAGCTTTGGCTTAAGTCTGGATAAAGACTGAAGAAGTAAAGCTCAAGATCAAAACATCCTCAGGCACAAATTTTCAAGTTTATAAATCCACCTTTTCTTTAGTTTTGGTCTACCATCTTCGCTCCGCCATTCATAGTTAATTTTTCATTCTAACAATCTATTTTGATGAGTAAAGATATTTCCTAGTGCGCAAATTGGAAATCTAACATTACACATGGCTTATTTGTCAAAAATCGGATATCTGTTTGTGATTAGCACGTTCACGTTTTGGTATTTAACGCTAAAAGCTGTATCGACACACTAAAGTTTAAGTGACTCTTTAAAAGTGGCAACCTTATACCTATATCCACTATTCTTAAGATAATGAAGAATAGGTAACCGTCGCCCATAAAATTATCGGAAATATGAATTTTAAATTGTCCTCAGGTTCCCTTTCGAATATGTCTAAGCTCATTCAATTTGTGTGGATAGTGCAGAATCTGATTGAGGAGCAACGATGATTTGCATACTTTATAGTTGCAAAATACTAAATTTTGGTCGTCAATGTCATTCATTGACAAAATAATAAGTTGTTGGAAAGGTCCATCTTGCAAGGGGTAATTATTCGATGTAAAGAAGGAATGACAAAGTAAACTTCTATTTCCTGCTTATTTAAACGTATACCGTACCGGTTTCAATTTTATACAACCATTTTCAGTCGAATTCTGCGTAAAAATAGAAAAAAGTCTTTTTTTTAAATCTATGTTATAAAATGTTTAAACTTAAATCACATAAAATAAATTATATACATGAAAATAACTTACGTCATTATTCAGAATTTCAGAATTATCCAAATTTAAAAACAGATATAAATGACTTTAAAGCTTTAAAAACAGAATCATTTAAATTTAAAAGCATAAAATTTAACAATGTTTCTTCTATGTTTTTAATTGTTTTATCCCTTTATACTTTTAAATTTAAATTATTCTGTTTTTTCTTTTTTTAAATTCTGAATACTGATATAAGTTATTTTCATGTATATAATTTATTTTGTACGATTTAAGTTACAGTTTTTATAACGCAGATTTTTAAACAAGATTTTTATATTTTTACGCACAATTCGACTGAGGATGGATCCTATACATTAAAATAAAATAAGGAAGAAATAGAAATTTATTTTGTCATTCCTTCTTTACATCGGGTAATAATAAGTGCTATTATGATATCTATAACATTTGACCTATAACATGCTACATGACATTTATTACATTGATTGTCATTATATCTTTAACAAAATTTATTGAAGTAACAGAAAACTAACAAGAAACGAAACGTAAACTATATTGCAACAGTGTTATTACAAAAAACTGAAATTTTAATATTTTCTTTTCCGTTCAACTCAATAATCTTAACCGAACGGTTAGGCATAAAAATGCATAAATTTATGCAATATATATGGGAAAGATCTTTGAAAGCAACATTTGTTAGAGCTAAGAGCTAATAATAGACAATAGCTAAGAGCTATTGTTTATTCTGGCACCTTACTTGTTGTTTTTGAATACTATATACCAAACTACCCCACATATTCTCAATAATTTCTGGATTGAGGCCAGGACTCAAACGAGGCCAGTCAAGCACCGTTATTTCACGCTTTTGGAACCATTCTACTACCCTGTGGGAGATGTGTACGGAGCAGTGATCTTGTTGGAAGATAAAATTCTATTCGGAAAAAACTTATCTCACCGAACGCAGCATAATGTCATCCAAAACCCTAACATAAACGTGACCAAATTAAAAACGTCTGTCTATCCACCCTTTCCAATTTGCAACAAAATTCTAAGACTGAATCAGCTGCATATATTTTTCACTATATCTCTGGTTTCTACACCCACTGCCGCCCAGATCAAGCTGGCAAAAAAAATTCGTCAGTGATAATGACGTGCTCTCAGAAATTATTATCTCATCGGATATATTCTACTCGAATCTATACAAATCCTACTCGGATTGCCTCATTCTTCGACCGCCAGAAAGAATCTACTTACGACAAGGGCGTATGTCGTACCTTTCTAGCGGCCAAGTGATTTCTAATGGGGTCTTTTAGAGGCGGCTATGGGACATTAGAAGCCCGAATGCCAGGTTCCTAGGCGAATTACCTGAGGCAGGAGAACAGTTCAAAAGTTACGCTTCGAGCAGCTGGACGTTCAGCGCGTTCGACGCTCTGCCGAACGGAGTAATATTATTTCGGCTATATTTCCATACCAAGCGAAGTGTTTTCAAAAATTCTTTTTAGCTTTGTTTGTAAAGGTATGTAGATTACTTACAAATATTTGAATGATTAAAATTTGTTATTTTTAAGTCATGAATGCGTTTTATAATGTAACGTTGTAAAACCGTGTGTTATTTCTGTGTGAATAATTTTGAGGTAGTCTTAAAGTACAGAGGCCGAGAACCGCCGCCATTTTACAATGAGGATGTAGAGGAAGTCATTGGCTTTCGATACATTGCAAAATTAGTAGCTTGGAGCTGCGTATTCACTGTACAGAGCGGTTTTAGTTTCGTCGCGCGCTGCCGAGAAATTTCGGCGTTCGGCCGACCCGGCTCGGATTCGGTTTATGGAATGCCTTCGTCATATACAATTGATAGTTGGCAAGCGAGAGGTGCAGAAAAAAAAAGAAAAGATTGAACAGAGGAAAAAGAACATTCAAGACGGCTTGAAAAAGAAATTAGCGCTAAAAGTTGATATTCCAAAACAAGGACAGGGAACTATTAACGACGGAAACACAGTGAGGCGTTTTTTGAATCATCTAAAATAGTTTCAATAATTACCGGTGTTGATCTTCACATTATTCAACGATTTTTCAATCTTCTGCAAGTATTGCCATGCGGTTTTGCAGTCGACATCCCTACTTTTAATAATTATTGTTTAGAATCGGTTAGATAATTTGTAGCGTTATATAGTTGGTACAATATGCCAACAAGTGCGCACAAAATTCTCATTCACGGGCCGCAAATTATAGAAGCAGCTGAACTGCCAATCGAAGCCAGGAATAAAGATTTTAAAAAATATCGAGAAAATTATTCAAGAAAAATTTCACGTGAAAGGATGATGGAAGATGTATTCCATTGGCTCCTTGCATCTTCAGACTCCTTAATTACCGGTATGCGAAAGCTCACGTACATGAAACTGCAACATTTTTATAATAAACAATTTTTTAACAAAAATGGCGGCCATTTTGGGTCCGCCATTTTGAATTTTTAAAAAATTACATTTTCGAAATCAGGGACAAAAAGTATTTTTGAGCACAAAATCGTGAAAAGGAAACACTGTGGGGCGTCGAGAAGCATATTTCCTTTCAAACGACCTTCCTTTAGTCAATTGCCGCGCAATAAAATTAACCATTCCTTTTGGGAATCCCAAAGGAACTGCTACCATAGCTTGAAGTATGTCAGTTTCAATTAATGCAATTATTCTGATTTTATTAAAACATGATATTGGGGCCATGATTTAGATTAGTTTTCAAAGAGATTTTTGATAACCTATTACTCAAATTATTATTGAGAGGTTGGAAAGTTAGCAACAATATATTTATTTAATTAAATAAAAAGTAATGTTCATGCGGATGTCATTGGCCGCAATAGTCGTAGAAGAATAGATGAGTGTTCACTCTATTGTGCGAAGATTTTTAGTCATAAGACAATAAGGTTGGTTCAACAATGGGTGACAATTTTGGATGGTTCATTAATTTATAATATTATTGTAATGTTCATTAATTGCGTGGTTTCGTACAGATGGTTTCGTACAAAAAAAAACCTTTTTTATGGTTATTTTACCATCTGACATTTTTTTAGTAAAATACTGATTACTCCTTGTCCAGTCAATTTTTTAAAAATTATTGTCGACTTCTCTAATTCGGTGGCACGTAATTTTTATTTCTATGACGTCACTGATTTTTGACATTTTATGTCTATGCAGTGTTAGCATTGTGGGTTAGCATCCTGTTAGCATGATGGATTTCCGGCAGCTTTTTGTAGACGGTTTTTTAACTTAAACTGCTCACGAAGGACAGAGTGAAATAAGAAGGCTGTTTATATACAATAATTAAACGGGGGTGTAATCTTTTCAATGATAGGTAGTACTTTAAAAATGGCGACATGAATACACATAAATATCAATTTGATGTTTTATTTTTTTAGTTGTTGATTTACATTGATTGTATTGATTGTTTTATATTGATTGCAGCATACATTAAAAGCTAAGTGCAAAATTTTGTGTTTTATTTAAAAAATCTACTTTCGAAGATCTGTCATAACATTGGTCAAAGTTAAAGGGTCTATTTATTACCAGTTACCAAAAATATGGACTAAAAATATATACTATTTAGAATTAAAGAAATAAATCCGGTGGAATTGCATGAAACACATAATATAGCAGTATATTATAATATAATAGTTCATTACGTCAAAAATTGTTTCTGTACTTTGTGTTTCAATTTTCAAAAATGTACTACAGTAACAATTTAAATAAGAAAATTACAGTATTAAAATACAGTATGTTTTAAAATACACCCTAAATGTTGGTGTTTGGTAAAGTAACAGGTAAGGTAACAGGTAATTAATTAGTCTGATAATAATTAAAACTCAATTATTAATTAACTAAGAAATGTTCAAGAATTAAACAAGTAGAAAGTAGGCCGTTTGGCGTAATTTAAATGTGTGCAATCCTTGGCTTAGAACGTTCGCTGTCAAGATTTTCAAATATCTGCATATTATATTGCACCGCCAATAACGGATTCTTGGCGCAAAACTATTTTTGAAACAATAGTATGCGTATGTAGATGATTGTTATATATATACCATTGATAAATTCCGAAGAACAAGTAAGGTGTAAATCTCATTATCAGGAATATAGTCCCACGGCTTTAGGTCATCAATTTATATTTCTACAATCATTGAAAAGGAAAATGATACATCTGCCGCCCTAAGAAGAAATGCCTATTTCACAAGTGTCGAATAGGGTAAACTTTAGTAAACACAAATGTACGGTAGCAATTTTACTAGATTCACTAATTAAGTTTGCTTATAAAAACAAAATTAGAAACACTAAATTGCATTGAAATGCACAAAACGAAAATGCCGTATGTGTTTTATTAATGCATTCCAAATACCACAATTAAATTTTAATACTTCAAAAATTATGCAAACTATTATTTACTTTAAAAGCAATTTTGCCCTTCGTATTCAAGCTAGTGAACTCAAATATTTTTTCTAGTTAGTAACAAAATTTTCTTGCGTACAAAATACTTTGTTCAATGTTCTTAATTTTTAGACGATTAACCTTATTCAACAAATGCATTACAAATTGATTACTCGATCAACGTGGTCGCCAAAGAATATAAGGAAAATGACCACATTTTACACTTAACTTAGAAATTTAGAACTTTTTTCGCGGACACGCCATTTATTTAGGACGACAGATGTGTCCTCGATATTCTAGGAATGTTTTGTGTAAGTCAAGTAAGTAGAAAAGCCAATTGTCAAGGTGTCTCTTGAAATGATTTATTGCCAATACGTTGATGGGTAAAAAAATCGTATGAGGATATGTATTTGTTCACCATATGCAACTGCATTATTGCATCATGGAGATACAACCTGCGACTACACCTAGGTGCAGCATGTATCCATATACCATCCTAATGTTACGAACGTGCTAGTAATAAATAATTTTGAAACTATGTGAATACAATTTTTCACCTGGTATTTGTGTTATGAGTATCCCTGCAGACATAACAAAGAAGTGCATGAAAAAAAGTAATTGGACTGATTTGTTTCATTTATTAAATATAATACACCCTTATATGTTATTTTATACGAAATTCAAGCGTCCACTCGCATTTATGACACCAGCCAGTGGCCCGCAATACATTTTCCGTCATTGCAATAAACCTTGGTCTGGTACGCTTTTACGTAATGCATGACGATACTCGCAGAGCCTTAATACCTGAAGATTTCTTCTTACTGCAAGTCATACGACTACCAATTACTTAAAAAGGAATCTGGTCCACTGGTTTTCACTGCCACAGAGAACAAGTTTATGAAACTTGCTCAGATATCAGGTAATCGTTAAGGGGAAGGAAGTTTTATGCTCTTGAAAATGGAATAATTGGCAACGCAATTTATTTCCGGATTAAATTCGCTAAGGGGGAAATAAACTAGAGCGTAGCTTTGTATAGAACATGTACTAAATTGTACATAAACCGTACTTAATTGAGGAGTATGCTGTGCCATGTTACATTAAATCTTCAACACGTCAAACCCTACTTAGATTGTAATTAGTCATTTTACCTGTGAATACGAAATGCCAATCATCTCCTTCGCATTGTAGTCCACATACTTCAAACCCATTTCAATTCCTGCTGCTACAATTGCGTCTGCAATTTTAGTTCTGTATGGTGGATAAGAAACACTAAGGTAACCACCATTATGATGGTATTTAGGATCGTTTAGTTCTGGTATTTGAAAATCTTCAACTTTCTTAAAATATGGCAACACTTCGTCGTAAGACCAACCGTCGTTACCCATCCTCGCCCACCTGTCGTAATCTTCGTGATTTCCACGCGAATATAACATATAGTTGAGTACCGAGGAGCCACCCATGACCTTCCCTCTCGGAAAATGGCACTGATGGTTGTCCATGGCAAGGCAAAAGTTGCCGCTGGGTTGGGTCATGTACTTCCAGTTTGCGTCGGTGAATTGAAGGTAGTTGGCAAGTATGGGAAAGTCCATCAGAAAGTTTTCGTGCCTGCCGGCTTCTATGAGCAGCACGTTCCAGTTGGGATTTTCCGTTAAGCGGTTGGCAATAACGCACCCTGCCGTTCCGGCGCCTACTACGACGAAATCGTACTCGGGGAGCAGTATTTGAGAATCTGGTGGCTCGGCTCTGAACTGCGATTCTCCCGCAAACAATGTTTTGAGCATGCCGTCTAGGATTTGCGTTTTCACCGTTACAAAATATAAGAGCAGGATGAGGTACTTCATGGTTTGCGTTTGAATTCTTCCCATTGCTGAAAAA
>JAWQRJ010001701.1:0-15111 GCA_033557515.1 Diorygopyx duplodentatus | reverse complement strand
CCCCGTCCAGGCGTTCAGGCAGGACGTATGGACCTATCAGACCTATCGCCCTCTAGCGGGTTACACTCGCGTTTCCGACCCCCAGTTCCTATGTAATTCTTGCTGCTCATGACCTGACACACCCACACGTGCCGTTTGGACATGACCTTTTGAACCACCCTGTATAAAATAAGCTTTAAGTGCAATTTATTACTACATGAAAGATTCTCTACATACATCAAATACTTTTAGGTTATAATGTTTTAGCTATTAATTTTAAAAACCAATTGTACATTTTACTTCTCAGAAAACCATGTTTAGATTATGTTTTTATCGTAATATATAACACTGTTATTTTTTATCTTTACACTTTATTATCAGCTATTACATTAGTTTTTCTGGTTATAAAACTGCAGTTATTCCGAATGCGAGTTGTTATTGTCTTTCTTTATGGGTTGAGTAAAATAGCCACTAAAATATTAAATTTACTACCGCTGAACACGTGTGGATTATTTTTTAATCAAACAAGCGTTACTGTTTCAACCCATGTCAAATAATACGACTGAAAATTATACAGTAGCATTCCTTATCTCTTTATTATTTTTATTCTATTTAAGGAAGGTCACTATAGTTCACTATTCTTCTAATATTACTTGAAAAGCAAGTGTCGATTTTAACACATAAACATTGCAGTGTTGAAGTAAAATACACATTTTTAAAATTATATATAAATTTAATAAGTGCTCGAGTCACGACTTGTATGCTGCTAACTTGTGTGTTTTGTGGTGTCTTTGTTGAAAAAGAAAAAATCTGCTATTCTCAGCTATTAATAGATCTAGGAATGTGATTTTTAATTAAACTAAAAATAGCCATAAAACCACCATTAGATGATTTGATATGGATTGGCTGTATTGTATTGTTGCGATCTCCTGATTGTCTCCTCACTTGTAATTGCCGCAGTGGAAGATCTAAAATGCAGATTGATTAATCAACACAGTGTACGCAAGGTGTCACTATTACGTTGTCCGCTGACAATAACGATTGCAAAACGCGGCTAGTTTTCGCAGCCAATGGATCATTAGACAATTGTCATTTTGACACGCCACTCAATTAATATTGTTAGTAAACCGCGGGCACGGTTTTGTACCAAGAAACCAACCAAGGGAATTAACCACGTTGACGTCAGCAAGTTAACCGGAGAGAGCCAATCAACCCACATAAACTGAATCGCTACAGTAACTAACTGTGGCAGAAGCCATTTTTGCAAAAGGAAAAAATCTGCCAGGCAGTGTTCTGCGTTCCAGGAACGCCTTACACAACTCCTCCGGTGCTTGCGCTTGTTAAGCAAACTAGAGAATGTTTACTTGTTAATTAAGGTCTTTTGTCAACGCCAATCTGTGTGTACACTTTGCTCTTCTCTAATAATTCTTCCATATATTTGAGGAATTTAACAAGTTTAGTTGGCTTTCCCAATTTCCTCTATTGATTAAATACGATTACGAACACTTTTTTTTATCAATACGATCAACCCCACTCTGTGATTGTGTAATTTACGGCACACGCCGCAATGATGCCAACGCAAGATAAGACGACGAACCCGGTGGACGTACCCAGCTATATGAATTCAGATAAATGGCATTGTGATAGAAATACGGCCTGGGCACGATGTGTGGTGCCCGTACAAAAGATTCTCAATCAACGGGCAATTGAAAGTGTGTTATTCAGGGGCGTATTATTCGTTTGTTTGTTCACCAAGGGCACTAACTATGGCCAGACGTCTGACAGCCCGGGAGCATGTGCTCGTGTCATTAATTCGTATTAAAACGCACTTTGCGAACTCGTCCATTATTGGGCCGAGTCTATTGGGCCGGATGAAAATAATTGTTAAATAAAATGACTCAGTTATAACGGCGTGAGCTTAATAAAAAAGATCTTACCGTTAAGTCAGCTTAATAAAAATGGTATTTTTATAAATCATCCTTCTAATTACAAGAATAAAATTATTCTTTCCTAAACCTTCAAATTAGTTGTAAGCAGAGAATATATAGAATTTAAATCATGAACTGGGGCATATAATAATAGCATATAATTTATCACGGGGTTAAAGGAACACTACATTTTCATGAGATAACATTGCGTGGGTTTTATTTCTAGAAGGCCATGAAAAAGAACTGGAAAATTCATGTTAGATGAGAGCTTCACATGCAGTGTATGGGTAGCTTTCTTTGTACCCTTAGTGAAATTTTGGAGAAAAAATTGTTGAAAGTAAATAATTTACTAGAAAAAACAAATTGTTTAAATCAAAGTAAAATCAAATTAAAGCAATTTAAATTAAAGAAAATTAAATTAAACTTTCGAAGTTAAAATTAGAGAAACATATACAGGGTTTCTCAAAAAGGGCTGGTACATGGAGGCGTGTTTTGAACAATTACTGCGTTAAAAATGTAGGAGTATGTTTTTTGTTCATTCGTGTCACAATAAAAATTTTATGTTTCAATAAATTGTTAGTTTTTGGTTTTGTATATTTCAGTAGGCACCATAAGAGTTACTGACAATCCCTTTCTTGAGGCAAGGCATTTAAAAACAAAAAAAAACCGAAAGGGTAGCATGTATGTATGATTTTCAATAAACAACACAAACTGCACAAATTTATTGTTGATTGAGTTCTATCACAATAGCATTCCTGCGTGCGCTTATAGTAAGTACTCGAAGAAACTGTTCTCAATAGCAATAAAATGGGAATAATTACAACAAGCAATCGAGCAAACAATAAGTCTTGAATAAAAAATTTAAAGAACCATAGGTTTGTTTCGTTGAATTAAATGTTGACTAATTATTTTTTCTTTTCCTTTTTTATCGTTGATTCTATTTTTCTCGAAATTTTATTACTACATTACTACATTATGGTTTATTTTATAGTGCGCATTGTTTATTTTACGCACATACATTTAATTACATTTCTCACGTTGCGCGATTCTTGCCGGTTTAATATGTAATTTTTTTCTTCTGTATTTTCGCTATCCATTTTATATTAAGTATTTGCATGCTCAGATAATTTTTTTTGAAGGCATTTTTCTGAACGTTACATTGAGCTGTATTTTTTAAATTGATAAGTTAATTAATTTATTTATTTTTAAGTTTTACAAATTAGAATGCACGACACAACGAGTACAGACCACATGTCAGCACTAACTGTAATTTCTCACAAACCGGAAATGAATGCCCAAAATCCGATATCATCGTACCAACAACAATTGTTTCAAAACCTGTTAAAATACAATATCACTGATGTCCTCCTGAACATTGTTCATTAAATTACTATTTTCTTTGTTATTATCTAAAAACAGTAGGAGGGAATATGTACTGCTGAGATTCTCCACGTCTAATTTGAAATTCATCGTTTCATCTATTGAGTTACTGTGCAACATGATGTAATCACTTTGATGTAAAGAAATCCGGTTTTTTAACCATTGGTCATTGCATTGAATGCAGTAAGCCACATTGCTTTGGTAAATTATAGGATCTTCATCCTTAAAAACACTGAATAATTTACTGACTTTTAAAAGCCGATAACCCGCTATTAACGTATTACGTAGAACTGGTTTAAGTACATTTTTTAGTTTGTGACAAGCCCTTAATGAACATTAATTTTGTAAATCTAGTTGTGTTTTTATCGAATGGTTCAAAAATACTTCAGCTCTTTAACATTGGGCTTAGGTTGATTATTAGAAAATAAAATGAAATTCACCAACCTAACCGGGAAATTATTGTTAACAAAAATGGACTTTAACTTCAGATTACTGTTGAGATTCTCCACGCCTGATTTAAAATTCATCGTTTCATCTATTGAGTTAATGAGCAACATCTCCAGAAATAATCTATTCGAGTAATGTTTTTCTTGTTTCTCTATCTAAAATTTTAATATTTTCAAAATTAACATTATGACCTTTCTTAATTCTGTGAACGACAAGGGCACATCTGGTCTTTTTTGTATTACAATCACATTTATATAAAGTAATCCGGTTTTTCAACCATTGGCCATTGCATTGAAGTGCACATTGCTTTGGAAAATTATGGAATCTTTATCCTTAAGAACACTGAATAATTTACTGACTTTTAAAAGCTGATAACCCGCTATTAACGTATTACGTAGAACTGGTTTAAATACATTTTTTAGTTTGTGACAAGCCCTTAGTGAACATTAATTTTTTTGAATTAGTTGTTTTTATCTAATGGGTCAAAAATACTTCGGCTCTTTAACATTGGGCTTAGGTTGATTATTCGAAAATAAAATGGAATTCACCAACATAACCGGGAAATTATTGTTAACAAAAATGGATTTCAACTTCAGATTACTGTTGAGATTCTCCACGTCTGATTTAAAATTCATCGTTTCATCTATTGAGTTAATGTGCAACATCTCCAGAAATAATCTATTCGCGTAATGTTTTTCTTATTTCTCTATATAAAATTTTTATATTTTCAAAGTTAATATTATGACCTTTCTTAATACTGTGAACGACAAGATGTGCCCTGGTCTTTTTTATACTGTAATCACTTATATGTAAAGAAATCCGGTTTTTTAACCATTCGCCATTGCATTGAATGCAGTAAACCATATTGCTTTGGTAAATTATGGAATCTTTATCCTCAACAACACTGAATAATTTACTGACTTTTAAAAGCTGACAATCCGCTATTAACGTATTACGTAGAACTGGTTTAAATACATATATACATTTTTAGTTTGTGACAAGCCTTTAATGAACATTAATTTTTTGAATTTGGTTGTGTTTTTATCTAATGGTTCAAAAATACTTCGGCTCTTTAACATTGGGCTTAGGTTCATTATTAGAAAATAAAATGGAATTCACCAACCTAACCGGGAACTTAAGGTTAACAAAAATGGATCAGATTCTTGTGTTAAAATTGTAAGCCTGAAGAAGGTAGGAAATAAACTATTGAAATATTGCATGTAAAAGAAGTTTTTCATTAACCTGCTAGATCGTTAAACCAACGAATTCCCGAGTTGTCCTTTTATATACATATATAAATGTATATAATGTGTCTAAGTGAAAATAATTCCCCAAACTGCTCGAAAAGCGCGTTGGCCAAACAATCACCAAAAGTCAATAATCGTACTACGTTGTCCAATTAAAGGCCAACATCTACCCACATTATCTAAATAGCGAAAAAATCGTTCAATCTCAACTCCGTAAAATCAAACACCAGAACTATATTTTACCAGGAATATAGTCCGTATTTCATCCTGGTTTCAGCTGCAGCACCGTCTTACTTACAATTCTTCAAGATGTAGTCGCCGAGTTGGATAAAGGCAAAGCCACTATTTTGTCCTGGTTGGAATTTAAAGGCATTTGACGCAATGGGTTCAGTGCTGGGTACTCTCTTATATACTCCGTACACTTGTCGTTTATACACTCACATTAAACACTCTAAATCCCACTTTTATGCTAAAAGTAGTACATTTTTTTGAGAGGGCTTACAAATACATATACACTACGTATTCAATAAATGTCATAGTGCTATCGTTGTTTATGCGTTTGCCTAGTTAACTGAGGGTACTCCAAATATTGGCTAGATATCGTGACATACTTTAAATTTCACGAGTGGTTTGTTATGATGGACTTTGTCGGTAGTAAGCAACGTTGTCAAACGTACTACATATTTAACGGAATAGTGAAAATAATGCAAAAAGCAAAAAGCCTGTGAGTAAACAAGTTGCGTCTGACGCACTATAAGTGGTTTTATTTGCTGACATTTGTGCGCGAAGTATGAAATAAATATTTATTAGATTGTAATTGTTCACTTTTCATAGTTTAGTGGTATTATTATTATTCATAGACTGTAAAGGCAAGTAAAGAAATTGTAAGATGTTGAATTATATTGAAAAATGATCTATGTTATACTTTTATTTTCATAGAATAACTGCAGAGTTGTATTAAATAACTTTAATTGTTCATAGAATAATTGTTTTATAAGTTCTTATTTTAATTTCAAATAAGGTAACGGTTAATAAATAAAGGATAGAACAAGTGCGCATATGTGCGCAATTTACTAATGTTTCGATAATAAAATTTATTTCTGATGACAATTATCTAATTGGTAAGATAATACGAAGATAATAAGAAGAGGAATTCTTGCATATGATGATTGATGCAAAGAGTGCGTAGAGCTAGTCCATTACCACTTATAGGTACGTACTAAATCAAATGTTTAATGTTCGGAATTAAAATTATTTTATTTCTTTTACGGAAATTCATCGACCAAATCCATCCTAGTGGTAGACTGTACTATAACATTACGTACTTTAGTCACAGATTGATATAGATACTCTTACTATACTATAAAAAGAGAAATTTGCAGCGATAGTCGATGGTCTGAAACCAAGAAATATCATCGAGATGAGAGATTTCTGGGAATAATGATTACTAGAAATTTCTATGAAATGTTTTTTAAATTATTTCCTATAAATGCTCTACTAAGAAAGGACACAAAATCGTTTGGGTCAAGAGTCTGCGACAAGGTATTTAAGGAAATAAGGGATGCAGTCATTTACATTGCATCATTTGTCATGTTGTAAGTCAGTATGTTTGTAAACTATTTTTGTCTCTATAAACTTGATGTTATTTAGCAACGTTGATGCAAAACGTCATAAATTTGCGCGTCTTTCGATACAATGATTACAGAACTTTCTACAATGGGTTCCTTTACGCAAAATAAGTATTTTCGCAAGTTTGAAATAACTATAATAAATTGCTTCAATGACAAGATAGTGAGGTGAAATTGACGTACTTTGATTCCAGGAAGTCATGGTTGTTGTACGTCGAATTCATGAACATCAAAAATACACGTCTTGTACAATTTAAATAATACAATAGTAATTAAGAGCTAGTTTACTACGTTCCAGTGTTATTTATTGATAGGCATTCAATAAAATTATTAAAAGAATATATTTAGTTTTTATTTATTAATTTTATTAAAAATATAAGAAGCCAAGTAGGTAAGTTATCATCCACTGCACCAGTAAATTAGCAGAATACTAATTAAAACGCATTGTAACAATTTTACAGTGTTAAAAAATTAAATCTAGTGGATTGCTTCATTTACATACGCTTGCTATTCCCAAAAACATTTCAAGTATATATTCGTTGGTTGGCAGGTCATCAAGGTTACTTTTTAATTATAGCAACTGTTGTCCTGTAACTATCCAGAGACCACTTTACGTGTTCATCACAAGAGCGTGTTAACAGTTATGTGTTATGGCCCTAATAAGCCAAGGCTGATCGAAGTTTATGATGGGAGATACACGGTTTTGTGTGAAATAATACCGATTCGGGGCCATTTATTCTATTCTATATGGATGAATTCTTACTTAATTAGTTCTTAGTAAGTGTGGACTTATGGATAAACTGTACTTAACTCCTTGTGTCCAACTTATTTTAATTTTTTTGCTTTTGTGTGCTAAGGTAAGTTTATTAAAACAAGAACCAAAAAAATTAATGTAAAACAATATTTTAAATAATAATGATTGATAAAAGTCTGTGTTACTGATATAATTGATTCAAAGAGAAAGGGAAGTAAAAAAGTTTTACTAATCAGTATGTGTTAAATGTCAAATTTTTGTTAGATTTTTAACATTTTATTTAACCGGTGTCGATATTAAAATACCATATTCATGGACATAATAAAGTATTCTCTGGTTATAAACTTATCACTACAAATTAAAAATAAACATTGCATGTCAAAATATTGTAAAAAACAGGTTAAAATTAACTTACGATAATAAATGTAAGTTAATTACGGAATATGTTAACTTGGTACAACTTTATTTGCACTAAAGTCAGCTTACATCTAACATGCGTGTTTATGTAGTGGAAGTATTCGATGGAAAACCCGTCGGACATGCTCCATATGCAAAAGCGTAACAATAAGCGAGCGAAAAATCTGGATTGAAAAATGTGTTTACATTATATTTACTTATGTCGGAATTAAGACTGTAACAATTATAAGATTTGGTTCATTTGTAATTCACAAGAAATTTTAGTTTTATAATAAGAAAGTGAGTCATGAATTAATAACATTAAGGAGTCAAAGAGTACCCCCAAAAGTAGTAAAAAAGTTAAAAGAAAAAAGAAGGAAATTCATAAAGACAGTGAAAAAATAAAAACATTAAAACCTCAAAATTTCTCCCTCTTTCTCCCTTCTTCTCTACTTTAATTAAAATTTAAAAGTAGATTACTTCTTTTTCCTTTTAAAAGGATGTCTGAGTGAATGGTATATGTGAAGGATATTGTTTTCCAATTGATTATTTATTAGTAGAGTTTGTGGGTTGTTGTTTTTTAAATGAATCTATTTCGTAGCTTTCAAATAATTCCATCAGGTAGCTTTTGTTAAGTTGGTGAATGATTTTAATGTTATCGTATGTGTACTGATGAATGTTAAAATTTATGTGTCTACCGAAGTTTGAATTATTGCTTGTGAGGTGTTCTTTGACTCTGATTTCGATTCTTCTGCCGGTGTCTCCTATGTAGGTAGCATTGCAAGTTTCACATGTGAGGGTGTATACGCCATTTTTTTCTAGTAGTTCGGTAGGTGGTTTACTATTATTAAGTAGGTTTTTTAGATTGTGATTTGTTTTGAGGGCAAGTGAAATATTGAATTTATTGGCTATGTATTTAATTGTGTTGCTGATTATGCCTTGGTAAGTGATGGCTCTATAGGTTGGTTTAGGTTTTTCTTTTTTTATATGTGTTAGTGTTGTTTGCTTATTTTGTCTAACATTGTCTTTTTGTAAAACATTATTAAAATAGTGGACATCGTAACTATTTTCAGAAGCAATTTGTTGTATAATGTTCAATTCTTGTTTCTTGTTTTCGTAAAGATGTAGATGAAAGTACATTTTAGTCATATCAAATATCGTCTACATATCTGTTGAATAATATAATTTTGTTGATGAATTCGAAATTGCTGTTGTGTATAATTTCTTCTAAATGGTTCATGAAAATGTCACTAACAAGTCCGCTAAGTGGGGAGCCCATAGGTAATCCTTCAATTATTTTGTAATATTTATTATTAAAAGTAGTGATTTTGGTTTATGCAAGCAGTTAAAAGATTTATTAAGTTATTTGCATCAGTGTTATTGTTTATGTGATTATTAATGATTTGTGCAACTATGGAAATTGTTTCTTTAATAGGTATATTAGTGTATAAGTTAGTAATGTTAAATGATAAAGTTGTAAATTCAGACGGTACTACTAAATTGTGAATGTTATCAAATCAATTGTAAGGATTTTTTATAGTATATTTAGGTGTAAATTCAATTATATTTTTGAAAAAATTGACTAAGAATTTAGAAACAAAGTATGAACTAGAATTAGTGGAGATTATAATTGGTATAATTGGAATACCATTGTTGTGTATTTTGGGGAGTGAATGTAACTTAGGGGTTATTGGGTTCATAGGTAATGCATTTTTAGGATTGAAATTATATTTATTTAAAGTTTTAAAGTTTCTGAAGTATTTTTTGATTTTTTTTTGAAATTATTGTGAAAAGTTAAATTAGGGTTACTCTTTACCACTACAAAGTCATTTTCTTGTATACATTGTGTGTTTTTTGAATGTAATCTACGTTATTCATTAGGATTATACCAGCATTTTTATCACCTGTTGTAATTATGATGTTTTCTTCCTGTATCTTTTTTGTAGGTTTCGTAGTGTGATGTTTTCTTGATCTTCATGTATTCTTGGTTTTTTACTTCGATGACGTAGGTTATCTTCTTTTCTAATGATTGTAATAATTTGTTTCTTAATTTCTTCTTCTTCTGGATGGTTTTTGATAGCTGCTTCAATTTATAGAAAGTTGATTTCTGTGTACGGAGCATATTTATGTCCTTTTTGAAGAAGCGTTTCTTCTGATTTGGTCAGTTTTAGAGATGCAAGATTAGTAAAACGGGCGTGAAATTTGTGTTAATTGTCAAATAGTGTATTAGGGATTTGATTTGATTTTAGTGATTCTATTTTCTTTTTGTGTTTGTTAGTTATTTTATGAAGTGTGATTTTATTGAGGATTTTGACTTTTGAAATATATTCGTCAAGTATCAAAAAGTGGAACTTTTCGTTTAAATCAGAATAAAGGTTGTATAATGTTATGTTGTAATTATTAATTTTTTTATATTGTTTTCTAATTTCTGTTTTCATAAATTGTTGCTTTACTTGGAATACTTTATTTCTATTGATTTGTTTAGGAAATTTAAAATTAACAAAAGTGGGGACTAGCTTGAATTGTAGACATGTTTTGATAAATTTGATGTTTAATAGTGACTTTGTAGTTTAAGGTGTATAGTTTTCCATTTGTTCAGAGTTAGCTTGTATTGCTTGTATTCATAATGATTGATAAAAGTCTGTGCTATTGCGTAACAATACTGACAAGGCTTTTAACACATACTGATTAGTAAAACTTCTTTACTTCCCTTTCTCATTGAATCAATTATATCAGTAACACATACTTTTATCAATCATAATGAATATTTATTTGAAATACCGTTTTGACAAATTTTTTGAGTCAGTAATAATCTTTGTTTTATTGTGTGAAGTTAGTTTTATCCAGTGACGAATAAGTGATTTTTAGAAATGGACTATAAATAATATCTAAAGAACACTATAAAAGGTAGGAGTATGTTTATGTTTAACACTTTTGTTTATTTTTTGTAGGCTTACTTATGAACAACAAGCTTATTTAGCAAGCTTATTGGGGGATGTAAGCAGTGGTAGTGAAGTTGGCGATGAAGATGTTGCGTCTGATGATGAATGACATCCACTAAAGACAAGTGGATATGTATTTTTTTTAAATTCCTTGTTCTGTTACTTATTTAAACTGTTGTTTTTTTGTATGTTTTCTTTATATTTTCGTACTATACGAATATTTGCAAGATGGGTCAAAGTATATTATTTCTATACGGCACGGAAAATGCTTGATTACGATACTAACTCATAACTAATAGAAATCATTACAAAAAAAAACAAAGGAGAATGTGTATTATAAAAAATTGTTAGCTAAACTGGACTGTTCTATCAAATAGTGGCATTAAACCGGGTTCTAATGGAAAATACTCCATGTATTCAGAAAGAAAATTGGATAAGTAAATCGGCGCTGTTGGAAAGTTAACGTCCGCTAGAAGAAAACCTGAACAGTAATTAATCATACCGCGCACTAGATTTCGCAGGGTTCGAACCCAAACTTGTAACTATATTTAAATGTCGGTTTAAAAATAAACCGCCACATAGATGCTGTACCAAATTAATCACAAAAAAAAACGCAGCTTCTGAAAATGCATTAAAAATAAGATGCTTCCGTAAGAAGTAAACTTATTTGTGTCACTGTCATAAAAAGCACGGGTTAAAATTTTTTATGGTCTCCATTGGAAAGTGCTTAAAAAGTTCCTTTCGGGAATGTTAAAGTTTTGAGGTATTTTTGAAATCGCGTTTTTTTTTGTTTTTCTTCATGACATCTTAGTTAGATTTATACCTAATTATAAATATATAAAAAAATATTATAAATACCACTATAAACAACTAGCCAAAGTATCGTTGACAAGGCGAACGACCAAAGCCCAAAAAAAATTCTTTTTCCGTTATCTCCCGAACACCTTCTTTCTATTTCCCGGCCGTATTTCCTTGTCTTTCGCGGCCCTCTTGTTTCGGCGTGGGCGCGGTACCCCCGCCAGTATCGCCCCCTGTCGGACGGGCGACGCGGAGCTCCGTCGCCCGGAACGGGAACGCGGGCCCGCAAGCCCGCTCTTCGATCGGGGCCCGGGCCTTATCTGTCAACGATACTAACAAGAGCGATCGCGCGCGCCGCCGCCACCCCGGGGTCGGGGAAATCGCAGGGGACGGTTTTGGGGCTCGCCGCCCGACCGACCGGCGGGGACGGGGGCCGAACGCGATGCCGGCACCGGGGGCTCCCCGAACGCCCTTCCATCAACAATGAGCCCGTCGCCCCAACCGAGCGT
Organism: Diorygopyx duplodentatus; assembly: GCA_033557515.1. Classification (NCBI taxonomy): domain Eukaryota; kingdom Metazoa; phylum Arthropoda; class Insecta; order Coleoptera; family Scarabaeidae; genus Diorygopyx; species Diorygopyx duplodentatus. The sequence goes on along the minus strand of JAWQRJ010001701.1, from coordinate 3,103 downwards.
CTACGTGTCCTGGTACTCAATCATCGACCTGCGACGCCGCCGACGGAAGAATACGCGCGAAGCGATATTCCGGCGAATTTCACGTCGGATGGCGTTTGGTTCCGAAAACGTCATTTTAGTATTTTTTTGTAAACAAAACAAAAATTGCTTTTTTGTAGGAAGTCTAAATTTATATGTATATTAATAAATTTTGCAGAGAAATTGTAATTAAGGCATTGTACGGTTTCTGATGCATTTTGAACACGGCAGTATTAGGCAGAGGCAAAGAAGATTTATGTCTGTAAACAGCTTCCGCTAATTGTATTTTTAGCCACGGATTTATATATTTATATATGTATGTATGTATGTATGCATGTAATGGTCAACTGCGGCAGTATGTAGTAAATATGGGGTTGAACTAGTAGATCCTCAAAATCCTAAAATTATTTTGTTATTTTTGTTTTTTACAACTTTGGTGTGCAAAAACGTGACAAAATCTTCTCGTTCCAGTTTGATTTTCAAACGTGTCAAAAACATTGAGGTCCAAAAACCAAAACAAACTGTCTTCAGATGTTGCTCAAAGCGAAAACCGTCACGTAAACGGAAGTTTATGCAATCGGACGAGCGAAAATCGCAAAACTGCCTACGTAATCGCTAAAAAAACGTTACTAATTGACGTTAGCAGGTAACCCTTTTCTAAAAGCTGCCTCTCCCGATTGAAAAGGTGAAGTTGTTGGGTGCAGCACGTGTGGAAAAGATCTATTACAGGGTTTTCTTCGTTCTGGTGTGCGTCGCCTTGAACATGCTATATTTGAGAAGGTTAACGAAGAAGTAATAAAGAGTGAAGTACCGCCTGACCTTAGAGAGCTCGAGAGGGATATCGTGCCGTTGTTATGCTGTTATGCTAATGGGGAACCAGACGGAGCTCGGAGATGAGGTGTTGAAGAAGGGCGCTTTAAATACGATTTTGAGCGATCGGACGTCTTGGAACCGAACCTTGAAGATCAGAGACATAAGAAATATTGAAGGAGAGTTAGTATTAAGGCGATATTCTCGTTTGAATGGTCGAAAAATAGGTAAACTTTGATATTTTTTGGTAAAGAGTAAACCGGCGGTGGATCATGTTCTCTGCATGCCGCTAATTACTCTCCTTCCGGGCAGGCCATATGCTGTGGATTGTTCTTCTTGAAACAGTTGCAGAAGTATGTGGCCCAAACAGCTGTTTTCATCAGTCCGCAGAATTTGGATGCCTTCAAATGGCCACTCCGTAATAAGTCAGGCCTGTAATTAATTTATCGGTAAGTTTTCCTGATTTTCCCTTTCCTCCAATGCCCTTATTAGATTTTTTTACAACTCGCAGGGGAGTACCCATCCTTTTGTGCACGTGCCCTATGAGATTCTTTCTTATGTACAACAACGTCATCTCACACGTGCAAATTTTGGACGACTTTAAACAATTTGCTATTGCCATCACCAATATAATTTATATGTATACCTAACACTGTCTAACTCCACGGATCGGGAAAACATTTCTTTTGCCGCAATCAATTGTTATTATACAATTATTATTTCAATTGGGGACAATTTTAATTGTGCCCAGTTGAAATAACAATTGTCTACAAAACTTCAATTATTGTAAGTATTATATAAGAAAGATTGTAAAAATTTGAATTGTTTTTATTAATTTTAATGAATGGAAAATTTTAGTTCGTTGTTTTGAATAAGTTTTAATTTCCTATGATATTTTGATTTTATATCATCAAAAATTGCACAAAATTATTTATGCAAAAAATGAAATATTTAATGCAAAAGTCAATTATAAAAATTGGATAGTGTACAATTAACAATAATTTTAGTTTTTAGATCTTAATTAGTGCTGTCTGTGTAGTAGTAGCAATGTCTCAAATAAAGATTGTAAACATTTATCTTAAGCTTATATTAGGAAATTTTACATAATTCATTTATGTAAAATTAAAGTTAATATATTTATTTTTTATTTTTTTGGTTGATGATTGATGAATTCCGGTAGGTTGATGGAGGTGGAGTTGATCCGGGTTTACAACACCATGGCAAAACATTTACTTTCTTTTACTTTTGTACCTGAAAGATTTGTTGAAAGTATAAGATTATTATTTATTTATTGCGCATTCGTCAAAAATTTCTGGAGGTGAAATTTTGATATATCTTGATGAATTAGGCTAATCTAAGACTAATGGTGCCATTTATGGAAATTGGTCGGTCCACCCATCTGACTGTCTGTATGTCGGTCTGTTTACAACACTTTTCCTATATCTATTTACTTTAGGAAAAAAGGGTTCAAATAAAAATTTGATTGTTTCAAATGTAATTTTTGGCAAATAAGTTCTAAACTACACAGTGTGTCCCAGGTTAACGTGAATAAAAACAGTAAAATGGTTATGAAGGAAAATTTCAAAAATCCCTTGGACAGGCCAACTTTGTTTTAAAACTAGCCAATTTTTTGGTATAGGTTGTACAATGTTTGCGTCATTTACGTCACGGCTGTGACGTCATCGAGTCCGTTTTTACTTTCTCTCTTATAAATGGAAAGTAATGCATTCGTGCCAAAATTTTGACGGTGAGATTTTGATATATCTGAACAAATTATGGTATTCTAAGACTAATGGTATCATTTTTGGCCATTGGTCTGTCCGTCTGTCCGGATGTCCAGATGTCCGTTAGATAAAAGTTTGTGGCCTGGCCATCTACGACCTCTAATACTTTTAGGTAAAAAGTTTTAAATAAAAGTTTTCGGTCTTTCTCTCTTCTCTATGTATTTTCATATATACAGGTGTCCCATTTCTTCAAGACGCTACACAACTTTAGATTTTGAATGGGACCACCCTGTATATTATTACATTTTTAGGTTCCTTATGGAATTTATGATTTATTATATTAACATACACGTGGCCAGAGTCGCACCGTTTAGGAATTATTGGACATTTTTTACTAATTGTGTTGTTTTTTACCAAAACTGACACTGCAGTAACGCGAATCGAACAGACATTTTAAGTCAAACATATGACATTTCAAGCTTGACAGACAGGCAGATGGGTGGATAGACAGACCAATTGCCATGAAAATAAACTGTTATGTTTATAATTTG
>JAWQRJ010001700.1:0-15113 GCA_033557515.1 Diorygopyx duplodentatus | reverse complement strand
ATGAAATCTTATCACATCTGTTTTCTTGATCTTAGTCAATTTTGCTCGGTAAGGTGAACAAACTCCAGATTAATTGTTCATTCCTGATTTTTGAAAAACGTTATACGGGTGATTCACGGGGAAACCGCCATACTTGGAGAGTGTATGTAGGACCGAACTAGAGCAAAAGGTTTCAATAACTTTGCGTCCAAAACTGCCCCCCCAAAGGGATCCTGAAAATAGTTTTTCTGAAATATCTCCAAAACCGCTTAAGATTATGACATTTGATACGATGAGTATTCAGTTAAAATGCACATCATTCAGGTAAAGTGAGAGATTGTGCTATCGTGTGTGGCTTTAATTTTAATGCTACTAACTCAGCGATTTTATATGACGCGAGTTGAGCTTTATCACTTACTTTCATTGTTTTCTAAAATTGTTTTCTTTGTTTACCTTGCATTTCCAAAAACCGTTTACACAGAAGAAAAACTACAAAGAATTTCAAAAAGTTTATTTGCTAAATCTCAATCTTTGTTAACTTTCATAGGATTTTGTTCATAAAATACCACTATATGGTTGTCAAATACGTATTCTTTAATCCTCTTTATTATCCACCACAGGATAATGTAAATTGATAGGTATTGCACCCATGCCCATTTCATTATTTGCCAAAAAGTTGGGGTGTAATAAAACATATGTTCAGGGTATTTTATGTTTAGTTTTAATGAGAATAGTTCTCTACCTGTTCCATAAGTTTTATGAGTGGACACTAAATACGTTGTCACTGAAAAGAATAATAAATTTTAGAATGCTTATCTGTAATTATTAACTAAATGTTTACAATTTTTTTGGTAATATCTCTCGATGATACTGTTAAACTTGTAGCTGTCGATATCATCCTCTTCTATGATGGAAGTGTTGAAGTTCGTATTTACAATTTTAGGGTGGCAGAAAATTGGGTATAGCTGTGATAATTGAAGGATTGAAGATACACTAATTTGATTGACATCTGGTACTATTTCTTGAAGAAGAACCATGGACTGCATGTGTAATCCACAAGTCGCCTAAACAAAATTTTTAAATACTGTAAATAATATTTAACAAGTGTATTTTATATTTACCGTTAACTTGTAGTCTAGCGTAAGCAGTAAATCCAGTCTTGTTATGCTTATATTTTTTGGAAGATCCAAACCCAATTCAAAGTGGAACATATCCACTTTCCCGTCCAAATTGTTATCATTTTCAATAACCTGGAATAAAATATAAAACAAACTCCCCATATGTAGTTTTATTTTAGATTTATTGCACCTTTATTTCAGCACAGCTGTCCTCAAAAGTATTTTCATCGTGATAAGCAAAGTTATTGCATATAAAACTTAAGCTTACATTATTCGTATAAGCAATAAATAAATATTCTCCTCGAAATCTTACGTCTGGCTGTTCATAAAATGTATCATGCTTCAACCAAAAACCTAATAATTTGTTAAAGAATATCTGTCGAAAGCAAATTGTTCAAGAGAACTTACCTCTGCTATTGTATGAAAACAGAAAAGGAATAGCTATATTTAAGAATGCCGAAATTGCAATAAACAAACTTGCTTTTGAAATGAGATAGTTTTTGTATTTGATTCGTAAACATTTTGAATATAATTCCACAATAACCATGGTTGTAGAATTTCAAATAATAAAATATGGTTAGGACGCGTTTGCATCAGTGTGTTTCCGTGGAAACGTACCTCTACCGTGTTTAATGTTTCCTTAGGGCGGCTATACACCGTGAGCGTATAAACGCTGACGATGCATGACTAATGGGAATTCACCCTGTATACATACATTTGTGCATCAAAAGAGGAATAAAAACGTAAAAATAAACAGTTACCACAATTGCCCGCCATTATTTTAATACTTTTGCCCGTACTTTTATAGCAGTCAAAAATGCGATAAATAATAAAATTTTGTTTGAAGCGAACAATTTAAATATAAATTGTTTTATTTTGCCTAAAACATTGTTCACTTGATTTTTTTTATGTTGACGCCAAATTAACTAAAATAAGTAATAAACAATTACTATATATTTTGTTTAATACCAAAATATTAAACAAATAATACAGGTATACATTTAATTTGACGTCTTCTTAAAAATAAATGTTAAAATAACAAAGGTAGACATTTATGTTTTAAATAATTTATATTTCAATTGTCCGCTTCAAACTATTTATTTTTTACTTTTTAATAAATTTTAATGTTGTCCGTCCGTTAGATAGAAGTTATTGGTTCACATATCTACTATTTCTAATCCTTTTAGGTAAAAAGGTTTCAAATAAAAGTTGCATAGTTTCAGTATTTCTCTCTTCTAGAAGTATTTTCATATATACAGGTGTTCCATACGACGTTCTAGACGCTATGCAACTCCAGATTTTAAATGGAGCGCCCTGGAACATTATGTTATTACATTTTTGGGTTCCCAGTTTTGGGTAGCGGATTCTAATATATAGATTCTATAGATTCTAATATATCATTTAGATTCTAATATATCCATACCTAGAAAAAAAGAAAAAGAAATGCCCAAAATGAAAAAAAAAATGGAAAGAAAATATCAGTGGCGTTGTAATCGACAAAAATTATTTAGTAAGCCAAAAATTATGAAAAAAATGGAAAAGAAACGCCAAAATGAAAAAAAATATACGAATTATTTTAAAAAAAATTAAACTACAAAAAAATACAATTATTAACTTTTTTTTTTAATTTAAAAGTGCTTATTCAAAATTTATTTATTTAAATGTTTGTCAACACAAACTGCCGTGGTGTAAGTTAATTTGCACCAGACGGAGCATTTCTTACCTTATGGATTGGTGGATTGATGGTCCGGGCATAGGTTCACCTACCCTTCCTTCTCGCTGGTGGAAAAAGTGGTTCCGGTAGAGGTTCCTTTGAAGGTTCCTCACCAGGTTTCTTCTGCTTGTCCTCCGTTTCTTTGGGTTTGGTAAGGGGCTTGAAAACAACTCTGGTAATCTTGGCGTAGTGTCAGTGGTTAACCTTGCCCACTTCGTCCCAGGAGGTTTGGTCCATGATCACAATCAATTGTTGTCCTTTTGTATCCTCCGTCCTGTCAACTACTCTCCAGTTTTTGGTATTTAACGCATTCTGCTTTCAATCTTTCCGGAGATTATTACTTCTCTTGTCTCTGTCGGCCCGGAACCCAAACAAGCCACTGTTCTGATTGGTTTCTTGAAGTGTCGCTCCAATTTCCAATTTAAATTTACCCTTCTTTCTTGACAGCTGAAAAAGCTTAGGTTAGCTTATTGTCAACAAAGCATCGTTTACACTGAACGATATTTCACTAATTGTAAGTCCTGTTTACACACATTAATCAATGGTACGTTCATCAACATATGGTAGGTAATATGGTTTTTAAAACATTTTTAAATTATATACTTATAAGTAGTTTATTTTAACTTGCAATCAAGTTTTTGGCGTTTTTATTATAAGTAACAGTAAAATCTTAGAAATAAAAGAATTATGCGTATCGGAATATCTGTAATTTTCTTGATCCTTTTTCAGAAGATATTTGTTGATATCTCGGAAAATTCGCGCAAAGCTTGGATTTTTCGTTACCAGGCACCTAATATTATCCGTTACTAACGTCATTGTTACTTTGTAATGCTATAACAACACCACATTGATAAAATTATTTTCATAACAAATAAAAAATAGTTTATTAAAACTTAATAATAGCGCTTAATAATAAGAAAACAAAGTTTCTTTAAACTTAAAACAATTACATATTTTAAACTTAGAATTAACTTCATGACATATTTTGAAAGAGATCTGTACCGATCAAGTTATTATTTCAATTGTTACGATTAAATAGTTATAATCGCATTATAATTTTTATAGTTATAAAAATTTAATTAAACATATTCAACTTATTTAAACTTATTTAATTAAAATTTCGTAATAATAATAATAATAAGACCACATTGTTATATGGACAATAAATAAAGATAATAAGTAGTACATATGTAAATAGGCAATAAATAATATTATTAGCAGCATATATTTTCAATCTTGTGTTCTTTATTTCTTTTATTTTGTGTTTCAGTTATTTTCTTTACTGTTCTTGTTCCTTTCTGACACTTTTTTTCTAACGCTTCCCATGTTAATTCTTTTCTTCATACCTTTTCCTTCGTGTGGTCATAACCATGAACATTATTACATTTTAAAACTATCTTCATATAATGTTGATTATTTATAGTATTTTTGGTTCACATAAATTTAGATATAACTTTCAAAAGAAGAGAATATCATACCGATGAAAAGAGTATGTGATGATTAGAGAAAATATGGACATGCCCCACTTTGTACACTACTCACCAAAAATTCTTTGGATGTAAAAATGACGGCTATTCTTGGTTTCAGTTTCAAATCCCAAATTATTGTTCTCTTTCTTCTTAAACAGTCATTATTACGATTTACAATTAAAAAAAATTACTAAAACCTCCCACGTTTAGTTTTAAAAACGAACATTACACAATTAATTAATTGGGATTTTTTCTAGAGTTACACAATTTTACACAAATTAATATTTTTAAAATTAGTGTAAATGAAAGTATTAACGAAACTATGAAAGAAAATTAATAAAAGTTAGTTATTAAAAACATTGTATATGTTGCGTTGAATAAGTTCAGTAGGTATGTTGTTTCTTTTTTTTATATTTAAAATTATTCTCCACTTACCCTTCCTCCTCTTTGCCATCTGCTTCTTCCACCCCTCCCCCTCTTCCACGTATCCATGGCCTTCTTCCACCTTTCCATTCCCTTCTTCCACCTCTTTCTCAATTGTTTAAGTAAGAAGATTCATTCATTCCTAAACAATACAAACATATCACATATGTTTCATAAATTTATGTGAAAATAAGCATCGTCAATATTTAAACTTAATACAGATTTTCATTAATGATTGATAGCCACGTGACTAAATAAGATGGTATGTGACCAAACTTGCGTCATTGGCGCAACGTCGGGAAAGATCTTTTGAGGGCGAAACATAATGGTAATAAATAATTTTATTTCGAAATTTGCATTTCTGGACGTATAAAATAATGTAATAGTTACTTGTCAAAACTAATTTTATTTTGTTGACTGAAAAATTACATTACGTTGGAAAAAAGGAAAAGCACCCGATATATTTATACGTTAACGTATTTTTTATATCATTTTTATGATTTAATACTATAATATTGTAAAATAGTCAGTTTTGATTCAGTCATCATAAACTATAGTCATTATGTTCATTTGACAGAATTATCTGTATATAATTTTGTCATTTTGTCACACAGAGACCTGTTTTCGAATGTAATTAAAAATATTTTTGCAATTAAAACCAGTAATTTTAATTACTAATTTGCTGCGATACTTTTCCCGATAGAGCAGGAAACATTTGTAGTAGTGGCTTAGTTGAGGAGTGGTAATTATGATGTGAACGGTAATTCGATTTACTCTAGTAAATGATGCTATAATCAGTTTGTGGTCACATATCCTGAGAAATATATCGCATTTCTTGCCTTTAGTAAAGTCTAAGAACGTATTCTTGAACGTTTTCTTAGTACTGGTAGTGTCTGTAAAGGCCAAAAGTTGTGCCAGAAGAAGATGTTGAAAATATGTACATCCCAATGCAGAAGAGTGAAAATAAATCAATCAGACGATTAGCTCAGTAAGCTGGTTTTTCGTATGGAAGTTGTCAAATAACACTATAAAAGAGGTACACCTGCACCAATTTAAAATATCTGTAGTTCAACAACTGTTTCTACGTGATTTTGAAGACTCTTCAATACTGCCATCTGCTGTACTACCATTGGTTTGATGAGAACCTGAATAACGATGCAGTTTTCCATAGAACTTTTTTACAGATGGTTCCATCTGTCAGGTTACATTAATTCGCAAAACCACCGAATTTGGTCCACTGTTCTGAATCCTCACGTTTTCTACGGAAACCAGTTTGGATACAAAGAAAATTAGTGTTTGGATTGCGATTTCCAGGTCTCGAATTTATGATCTTTTTTTAATGAGACGATAAATACTGGTTGATACAGACGTTTGATATTAGAACCAATATTAGAATCAATTGGATGTGGAGATAGCAACTGGCTGCTTTCAACAAGACCTCCTCACACAGCTGCTCAAACATTGCAATTTTTTGATCAGTTTTTCCCTGGGAGAGTAATTAGTTGAGGATTATATAATTGGACCGATAATTGGACTGATAAATAATTTTTTGTTTGGTTACCGGAAAAATAAAATTCATGGCAATAGTCGCCAAAATTTAAAAGATCTAGGCCATTACTAGACAGATTAAGTTTTTCAGCAACTTATCCCGTTATTCTTTTTTCTTAACATAAGCAACGCGGAATAAACGCGGGATAAATTTAAAGAATTTAGCATTCCTGTCACTTACATATCTTAACGCCAGAAGGGGTCTCTGAACCTACGAGTTCAAAGGCTGCACGTGAAAATTAATATAGCGTTAAACATGGTTTTGTTGTAATCCAACAACCGGAACAACGCAGTATCAAATGGAAGTAATTGAGCAAACATAAGTGTATATTTTGCACCTGTTACGTCACATTTAACATGCCAATATTTCGTCCATTTTTATTTATATAGTGATAATGTGATTCATTAGCAGATATTTTAGCTCGAATTCTAATAAATAAATAAGAAAATAGTTGGCAATAAAAAAGGAACCAACAATTGGAGTATTGTATTAAAAGCATAACCATGTTTCTTTTGGAAATTTTAATAAAATACTAGGTTGTTTTCGTAATTTAAATAATTTAGGAAGGCAGATGCACCTAAAGTCATCGTAAGAAAGACAATTGCGCGAATGTACGTTGACGCTGTAAAAAATTGCCCTACTTCCACAAATGCCTCCTACAGTTTCATTATAAAAGCCAGGTAGTGTAAGCTTATCTTCGAGTTTGTTGGAAGTGCTTATACCAGCAAGAAGAAAAGGTAAGAGCAAATGCACTCTGGGTGTCCGTCCACCTATTATGCTAACCAGTTTCTACTTTGAAAAGACTTTGAAAATCCAACATGGCGATGGACACCTTGGACGTCCAAGGATTCGATTTCTATGCAAGGGACAATTCGCGGGAACACCACACCGAGCGTTATGACCTAGTGGCCCTTAGAGACAAGCCAACTCCGATCTTTAGGAGGGGCTTCAGCTTCATCTTCACGCTACGCTTCAATAGGAATTTCGATGAATCCAGGGATATCGTTTACATTGCTTTTTGTTTCGGTAAAATTTACGTTTCATTTTTCGAGAATCTTTTCAATATTGTGTTATTTATCGAATAGGAGCAAAGCCGCATGTCACCAAGGGCACGAAAATTATCCTCCCTCTGCTCACCAGGGAGAAGCAGCTACAGAAAGAAATGTACAGATGGAACATGACCATGCAACGTCACGAAGGCAACGCCGTTACCATGCAAATTCATATTCCGCCAAATGCTCAAGTGGGAATTTGGCGATGCGAAATCCAAACTGAAATTTTTGGAGGCAGATCTTATGAAGCTTATAAGAGAGGAGAGCTGTATATTGATGGGCGAGACAATTTAAAGCGAGATGATTTCAGAGTATGTTGATGTATCTTTGGCATACCAGATTATGCTAAGATGGAAACTAAGCATAATTTCTTAATTTCCATTTTAATATACATTTCATGGACAATTCCCACGTAAACTTCGTAAAGCCTCCTGTGATTTCCATTAATTCATAAGCAAGAGCTTCTTGAATCATTCAAATGTTTTCCAATTCGTTCTTTTCCAGTGTGAAGAGGATATGTACATCCTCTTTAACCCATGGTGTAGAGATGACGGAGTGTACATGGATCGAGAAGATGACAGGCAAGAATACGTTCTCAACGATAGCGGTAAAATCTGGTGTGGTACCTACAAACACCCGAAAGGCAAAAGATGGATCTTTGGGCAATTCGACGAAATCATCCTTCCGGCAGTCCTATTCCTCCTGGACAAATCCCACTTGCCTTACGTTGATTGGGGTTCTCCAGTATTGGTATCAAGAGCGATTACCCAAGTGGTATGATCACTTTTGTGAAACAAATGAAATGCGTTTTCAAATGTTTTTAAATCTCCATACTGCAGGTGAACGCGTTTGATGACGAAGGTCTTTTGGAAGGTAAATGGGACGGGGATTACCGCGGCGGAACTTCACCTCACGCTTGGACTGGCTCGATTGCCATTTTAAGCCAATTTTTGAAGTCTGGGGGTCGACCGGTCAAATACGGCCAATGTTGGGTGTTTTCGGCGCTTGTCGTGACCATCTGCAGGGCATTGGGTATTCCGTGCCGTTCGACCACTAACTACGTTTCTGCCCATGATACCAATTGTTCCTTAACAGTTGATAGGTAAGGGTGACTAATCATTAATTCAGTGTGTGAAGCAGTCAGCTTAAAAACGGTTATTTATTAGTAAAGATATCTGACTTGCAAAACAATCTCGCTGGTATTTGCTGACATTTGATAGATTAAAATTGGTATCGCGATTACTGAGAAGTCATAAAGGGCCTATTGTTGTCATTGTTATAGTACAACGTTTAGTTTGATATGTAACTATTCGTTGTGGCCATAATATTGTAGAAATAGAGAATAGAAATTTAGCAGGATCGTATTTTATAAGCTACATATCATAACGAAATTCGTATGTAGTTCCTAATTATTTTTTTAGAAAATTTTATTAGTTTTCTCTATCTTTCCTGCCCTCTTTCCTTCTTATCTTGTCAATTTAACCTGAGGCCTATTTTCATTTTTATAGCCTTCTTTATTTTTCTTACTATACTTATTGTTAGTTGAAACGTGAATACAAGTAAAGTCCAAATAAAGTCAAAACTACTAAAGTCATAATACGTCATAAATACTAAAAGTCATTTTCACGTTTTTCTCCCATCTCCAGATACTTTGACTCGCGCGGAAATCGCTTGGAGTACGGCCCAAGAGGGGAGAGTTACAGATACAAGAGGGTCACTCCGCACAACTACCAAAGGCCCAACGACCAAGAGAGACGTATTCAACGGTACGACTGGTCCAAAGATGCCGAATACCAAGACAGGAGAGAATTGCCAGATGACAGCTACCATCGTTCCCACAGGAGACAATCGTGGCCAAAGCGAAATTACTACGACGGCAGTAGAGGACGGATGGACAATCGAGACGATAATACTTCCTATCCAGATGGCAACTACCATGACGGTAACAGAAGCTACCATGACGGAAGAGGTGTCTATTATGACAGAAACAGGAGTTATTTCGATGGAAGGGGTTATTCCGATAACACCAGAAGTTACTTTGACGGTACGGGATATAGCAGGAACAAGAGTTATTTCGACGGAAAGGGAAGTTATTACAACTACGGCAATTACAACAGGGGAGGAGATTATGGCGATTTTGGCCCGCGCGATCGTTACAACTACGCGAATAGAAGTTATTCCGAGAGCAAAGATCAAGATTCCAAGAGCTGCATGGATGGGGCGGTTAGTTGCTATAACGCCTGTCGCAGCTATTTTGATGGGAAGGGCAATGGGAATTACTACGACAATGATAACTATTACAATCGTAGGGAATACATGGACGGGAAGAGTGCCATGGATGGGTCTGGGCACCGGTACAGGAGCAATTATGATTGGGATTCTAATCGGAACTATTGGAGCGCGAACAGAAATTACTGGGATAACAACAGGAATTATTGGGACAGAAATTACTACAACAGAAGTTACTTCGATAACAGCCGAAATTACTTTGGGAACCGCGGATATTACAACAACGACTGGGATTACAGCAGGAACTATTGGGATCAAAGGAGAAACTGGGACGGAAACTATAAATACAACAGAGGCACTAATGACAATTATTACGATACAAACAGAGGTAGATATGGTAATTGGGATGGTGGCAGATATTGGAATAGAAGCAATTACGACGGTAATTGGGATGGAAATAGAGGCAATAGAGGCTACTATGATGGGAACAGATTTTGGAGCTCCTACGGTGATAGAAACTGGAATAGGCACGGCGATGGTTATTGGTCTGATTATTACGACAGGAACAGAATGTATTCTCGCAGCCCATCTCATTATGAAGGCAACTATTGGGACGGTGCCAGGTATTACGATCGCAGCAGCGACTTCGACAGGCGCAACGTAGACCGAATGGCCAGTTTCTACGATAAAGACGTTAGATACGATTGGGATCAAAATAGACACGGAAGAAATTGGAACAGGTACGGTTACAATTATTGTTATAGATACGGCTCTAATTGGGATAGACAGGGCTCGAATTGGGACAGACACGGCTGTTGGGATAGATATGATCCATTGGATAGATACGGCTCTTGGGATAGATGTGGCCCTAATTACTCAGATCGGGATAGATATGGCAACTCCTATTGGGATAGAGACAGACAAGGAAACTACTGGAATAGAGATAGACATGGATCTAATACCTACTGGGGTGGCCGCTATTACAGCAGAAACTATTGGGATAATGATAGGCACGGTGGGAATTATGGGGATAGATACGGTTCTTCTAATTGGGATAGACACGGCTCTAATTGGGATCGATACGGTTCTTGGGACAGATGCGATTCAATGGACAGGCAGGGCTCTTGGGATGGATATGGTTCTTGGGATAGATATGGCCCCAACTATTGGGATAGAGATAGACAAGGGAATTACTGGAATAGGGATAAGTATGGGTCTAACAGTTGGGGAGGTCGATATTACAGCAGAAACAACTGGGACAATGATAGGCACAGTGGAAACTGTTGGGATGGAAATCGTGAGGATTACGACGGGGATATGTACGACAGGCATAGATGGAACAGAAATTCTTGGGACGGCGATAGATGGGATTCTAATCGTAAGTGGGACCATGAAAGAGACTGGACGAAGAACCGACACTGGAATAGGTTTAACGGGGATTATTACGGTGGGAACTACTGGGACAGGAATAGACATTGGAACAAATATGATTGGAACAGATATGGTGGAGATTCGAACAGATATGGCGGAGATTGGAACAGATATGGTGGAGATTTGAATAGATATGGAGGGGATTGGAATAGATATGGAGGAGATTGGAATAGATATGGAGGAGATTGGAATAGATATGGCGGTAATTGGAATAGATACGGCGGTGATTGGGGTAACAGGGATCGTAACTGGAATAGACAAAATTGGGATGGAGATCGCAATTGGAGTTATTATGGATGGAACAGAGGATGCAACGATGGTAACAGATACTTTCTTGATATGGGTCGACGCTTCGAATACGACGGAGATAGAAATAATGATTATTACAGAAATGGGCATCAAAGAGGGTATTTCGATGGGAATTACAGTAAGAGTTTGGACTACAATTACAATAGATTCAATTACGGCCGTGTCAATGGCAACAAATATTATGATTTCTACAAACATAACTTCCCCGAGTGTTACTTCGATCCCAATTATGGTAGAGATTTCTACGATAGCCGCCACAGGAATATGGACTCATCGTCTTATTACAACAGAAATTATTACGACCGGGATTATTATAATCGACGGGCCTCCGAAGGGCATGATAATCGTTATGACTGGAGATTCAGCAGGGATTATCACAGCCCTGATTATAACCGGGATTATTATAATACCTGCTGGACCTTCCATGTATGGAACGAAGTTTGGATGGCACGTCCGGACCTACCACCAGGCTACGGTGGATGGCAAGTCATTGACGCTACTCCACAGGAACAAAACGATACCATCGTCAAATGCGGTCCAGCGTCAATTGAAGCGATTAGGAGAGGAGAAGTTGGATTTTTATACGACACTCCATTCGTATTTGCGGAAGTTAACGCTGATTTGTGTCATTATCAAGAAGATCCTAGATCCGATTGGGGTTACAATAGGTTGTTCCTTGATCGTTATCAGTAAGTACTTTTACACATATGTTTTATCCCATACCTATCTATATTTTTGTTTGGTTTTGCATAGAATTGGTCGTCGTATTGTTACTAAGCGTGTGGACATCGAAGATGACGCTGGCGAAAACGATCTTTGGGACATCACCAGAGAGTACAAGAACCTTGAAGAAGTCGACGCCGAAAGATTCGCTGTTTATAACGCGGTACGTGGCGTACCACGAACTCATCCGACGCAAGAACTTCCTGGCGACTGTTTCGTCCAAGATGTCGAGTTTGATTTGATCGATATAGACGCGGTACCCATGGGTCAAGACTTCAACATCCTCATTAACATCTGCAATAACGCCAACGAGCCGCGTACCATTAACGCCATGCTATGCGTCACTTCCGTATTCTACCACGGTATGACCGCGGGAAACATTAAACGCCATCAACACACGTTCAACTTGAAACCAAGAGAGAAGGAGGTGCTCAAGCTCCACATTTCTCCTACTGAATATTTGGGCAAGTTGGTCGATCATAGCATGATGAAGATCTACGCTATTGGGCACGTCAAGGAAACCGGGCAAAACTGGAGTGAGGAAGACGACTTCACGTTGATGAAGCCTTACCTTCAAATCCACACCGACCAGAGGTGGATGGTCGGTCAGGAGAATCGCGGAGAGTTCAGCTTTAGAAATCCGTTGAGTTGCCGCTTGACTGGATGTTCGTACACGGTTGAAGGGCCCGGGCTTCAGAAGACCAAGGTTAACCATTACAGAGACGTGCAGCCCAACGAAGTGGTCACTTTTGCAGAAGGATTCTTCCCGCACAGGGCTGGCGAACGTAGAATTGTAGCCAACTTTAATTGCAAAGAAATCGATGGGATTAATGGAAGCCTCATTGTACTCATTCAATAAAGCTTTGGTGTGTCCGAATTATTCATATGGCTTCGCACAGGTTTCATAAGCAATGTACAATATATATTGGACGTACCGAATAATTGGTACAGGTTTTTTCTTTTCTCCTCTTCAATATATCTATGTAATATTGTCTTGTTATATTTCTACTCTTATTCTTGTTGCTATTTTCAAATCTGTGCAAGTTATTTGTGACGCCCTGTACATATATAATCGCACCCATTACATATATATTGTTATAGTAATCTTTTTAAGATTTGGATGGACGGATTTATGATTGTTTTATCATTTAGAATTAAGGAAATATATAATGGTACAAGATTGTGTTGTTTTAATTACAAGTGGGTTCTAACCATTATGAAACAGACTGATATCACTCACACGACTTTCTCTCACCTAACCCTCCGATCTATTTTAGGAAAATAATTTCTAAACGGTGCGACTTTGGACATATTGGAATTAATCGACCATAAATTCCAACTACTTATACAGTCGACTATGCTACATTTAAACTTAGGCAACCCAACCTACATGAGTGAAATTATACTTTAATGTTTTATTTTCTCTCAAAAACGGCATGTTTTAAAGAATGCAGTGTATAGTTACTATGCAATTTAAAAATTGTTGATGTTTATGAACGTCCCATTGATTAATTTGTATAAACGGGAATTAGTGAAATATCGTTCAGTGTAAACGATGCTTTGTCACCTTGTTGACAGTAAACTAACGTAAGTTTTTTTGTTGTCAATAAAAAAGAGTAAATTTAAATACAATTGGTCGCGGCTACGGGTGGAAGTGCACAACCCAACTTTGTAGATTCCAAATATAGAGACCTTTTTCCAGCAGCGAGAAGAAAGGGGTCTTCGAAAAGATGGAAGTGGACGAGGGACTCGTGGGTGAACCTACCCACGAGTCGCTCGCCCAACTGTGAATAAAGGAGGAATTAGAAAATTTATGTCAAAACTTAGATCCTGTCCAAATAAAATTACTCAAGTAGAGGTTAACATAATTCCAAAATTTAAAGGTGATATTACCAGTTTTCTTAGAATCATGTGAAGATTTAATTACAAGGCACGCAAATTTAATAGAGCCAGCAGCCCTTATTAATAAATTCATTTTGCAAATAATAAAAAGTAGGCTTGAAGGAGAAGTTTTAAAATTAATTTCCTCTCGAAATTTAGAGTCATGGAATGATGTTATCCAATCTTGCCTAGAGTTATCTAATCTTGCCTAGAGCAAAATTATACTGACCAGAGAACTGAAAATTGTTTAGTAGCAGATATGATGCAAATTGTACCAAATTTAAATGAAAATCCTTCTTCTTTAGGAAAAAGAATGAAGGCAGTTTTAAATTTGATTTTGACTAAACAGAAAATGACAATAAATGATTTAGCACTTACACGATAAAAGGAACAAACTATGAAAGAGACAGCTTGATAATTATATCTTAGGCAATTAATGACGCGTTCAAAAATAGGAGAATATGTTCGTTTAGAGAAACCAGCTACATTAGAGGCAACAGTGCAAAGTGTCATTGAACAACAAAATTCGTATACTTTTGTAATTCTGACATGACATTTAGTAGAGAAAAATGTTCGACAACAATGATACCACCACCAAAAAAATTAATTCCAAATTTACAATTGCAATCAAGAACATTACGACTAAATCCACCGAATCTACCAATTCTTATGATAAAAAATCGCAAAATATTTATTTAAGTACGAAAATATTTATTTAAATAAAGATCAGGGCTCTAGTCATAATATAAGTCATTGCTCTCAATAATATTAATTCTGGGTCTATATGACATATGCATTCTACTGGTGGATGGATCGAAATCCATTGGAGTGAGTATAAACTATAAAAAGTTATTTTGTTGTGTAAATAGTGTAAAGTTTTTCTTAGAATTTTGTTTAGAATGTGGGTATCTTTAGGAATATAATTTGTATTAAAATTTTGTGGACGTGCTATTGTTTGTGGCAACTGATTTGCTTGATTAAATTGAGTTCTTTGATATTGATTAAACTGCATACGTGTGGATATTTATCTATGGCTCGTACTCTTATAAATATTTGGTTTTTTGAGAAAAATAAACAAATTGTTTCTCATTTAATATAAATATAATTCCATATTTTTCTAATTCTCTTCTTAAAAAAACTATGTACAAAGAAGACGAGAATTCAAATGGAAATACAATTGCCCAATAAAATGTTGAGAATCGCTGCCTGCCTGCAGTTGTAAACCTGCGAACACAA
>JAWQRJ010001699.1:0-15113 GCA_033557515.1 Diorygopyx duplodentatus | reverse complement strand
TTTCATACCTGTTCTAGCAATTTAATTAAGTAGTTGTTGTAGCAATGTAATTAAGTAATTTTAATTGCTTAAGTCATTTATATTGATCTTAATTGAAAAATAAAAATCCAACAATTCTAAAAAAATGATTAGGAGGGAGGTACCTCATTTTACTACAAACTATGTCCCGTAAATAGAGCTAAAAATGTCTTTCTTCTAGTGAATATTTTGATGGTATGAAATAAGTGCCAAATTCTTATTTCATTAGTGTAATACAATGACACGAATTTATAAAATTACGACTGCAGCAGAATCGTTTGAGCTAAAGTTACAAAATTTCTTGAATTAAGCAGCTGAATTTTATTACTGCTTCAGATCTACAAAAAAGTGAGCTACCAAAGAAAGGTAAATGTTCATAAATTGCTGTGTGGTTGTTGATTGTATGGAATTTGTGCGGTACATCAAGAATTAAACGCTAATTTAACAAAAAGGTTCAGGTTTTCGCCAAATCTTCAATAGAAATAATTAAAAAGCTGAAAAATTATGTTAAACTTAGGAATGTATTTCAATCAAAGCTGTTATATCAAACGAATCCTCAGTTTGATAGTTGACTGAAATTTGCTAACCTATACAACCAAAATATTGCAAACATTCCTCGTAGAATTTTTTTCAGCTTTTAATTTTTATTTTTAACACTAGCGCATATCTAGCATCCTCCATTAAGTGGTTCCACACTACTAACGATTGGATTACATTTGAAAATATTAATATTAATAAATTTCAATGGGTTAATATTATTACGATTAAAATCAGAAATTAAAAATAAAGTTTTTATTTTTGCCATACCTTTTTTTAAATTTAGAGATATAACATCAGCGTTTATTTAGATACCTATATTAGTGGTTCTCTTTACTTTTAACCTACACATTTTTAACACAGGTATCAATACTTTCGGGAGGTTATATGATGGTAAGGAAGACCTTCAATCACAGTATAATTGCCACACTGGGACAATGCTTCAAAGTAAATGACCCCTCCAATACCATCACCCATATTTGTCAAATTTGAACCAGATCTAAAATGAGAGAATCAGAACTTCGTTCTCATTATTCCCGTTTAATCGGATCTTTTGTACAGTTTTTAGAATACTGCTCCTACAATTATGTCAAATGTTTTTATAGTTCCCTATTTACCGTTAACTGTCAGTATATGTATTCAGTTAATATAAAAGAACTGCACAAAATTGTTAATTTAGTACTTAAGCCAATGCCAGTGCTATTTTGAAAACGTGGAAATTGTGTGAATCTCCCCATTTTTAGGGGTTCTCCTTCATACACTAGTAGGAGCAGTTTCGTGCACGATGGGGTAAATTAAGACAGGGAGTTAAAATACAGGAATTAGTGGACAAAACTTTTATTAATTACAAATTATAAAGAAATAAAACATGTACCACAATGTTTTCCACAGAAGTACATCTAACCTCTTATCACAATACGACTCACTGCTGTCTAAAATATTCCTTGTCTTTATGGCAGCCTTTCTTGACCGTTTTATATCTGGTTCGCTCGAAAGAGGTACAGCCCGTTTCACTTCTTTAGCTCTCAGACGTCTTTCAAGTATATTTTTACTTTCTCTCATAAAGAGAAAGTAATGCATTCAGCCCAAAATGATGGTGAGATTTTGACATATCTGAACTAATTATGCTATTCTAAGACTAATGGTACAATTTTTGGCCATTGGTCCGATGGTTTCAGTCTTGCTCTCTTCCGGAAGTATTTTCATATATACAGGGTGTTCCATTTCTTCTAGACACTATGCAACTTCAGTTTCTTAAATGAAATACTCTGTACATTGTTACAGTTTTGGGTTCCTTATAGAATTTATGGTCTATGTTATTAAAGATACATTTGTCCAAAGTCGCACCGTTTAGGAGTTATTGGACTTTTTTTACAAAAAATGACATTAGCTTAACATAGCTGTGCGCCAATGCGAATCCTTGCCCTCTTAGAGTCTATTTCAGCAAAAGAAAATCCAATAAAAGTTACAGTACTTAGTCCTTATAAATCGGGTTTATTTAAAAAAATTTAGATTAACTAAAAAACTTATTGAAAATAAACTCCTAATTGATTCGATTTATAGTAAGTATTTACTGAAGTTAAGTTTTAAATGTCAATAATTGTCACATAATTCGGGTTTATTTAAAAAAAATTAAAATAACATACAGTGTGTTCCATTTCTTCAACACTACGCAACTTCAGATTTTTAAATTGAACACCTGTTTATGACTACATTTTGGGTTCCTTGCCAAATTTATGGTCCATATTATTACACATACATATGTCCAAAGTGTTTAGAAGTTATTGGACATTTAAAGCAAAAAAAGGAAAAAAATAGTTTTGCTTAAATTAGAGGTTAGTATGTAAGCCCTACTTCCCTTGCACTTTATTTGAACTAAAAGTGATGACGTAAAAATTGTATAACCTATACCAAAAAGTGCTTAGTTGTAAAACAAAGTTGGCCTGTCCAAAGGTTTTTTGAACTTTTCTTGCGTAACCATTTTACTGATATTATTCATGTTAACTTGAGGCACAGAGTATAGTTTTGAAGTTGTTATATCAACTTTTTTTCTACAAAAAATTACTTTTGATTTGAAACTAGAAATTGGAAAAGTGTTGCTATCAGATAGACGTACAGACAGACAGATGGGTGAACTGACTAATTGCCATAAATGGCACCTGGATTAACTCCACCTTCATCAACCCCCGTAGTAGCCAAAAGGGTATTTCTCATTCAGTTTTGTTGTCTGCATATCCCTTTGTGTCCAGAATCTAACATAGTTTATGTTTCATTCCTTCAATAGTTTTAAGGCTTTAAAGTAACCGGGATTCATCAATCATCATCTAATAATTTTTTTTTAAATTACTTAAATGAATTATGTAAAATGTTCTAATATAGTTCCTAATAATGAGTTATTTTACTATAAATATTTACAATCTTTGTTTGAAACATTACTACTACTACTACAAAGGTAGCACAGGTAGTAGTTGTTGTACATAAGAAAGAATGCATAGGGCACGTGCAGAAAAGAACTCGCCTGTGAGTCGTACAAAAGGCCATTAAAGGTAATGGGGAAAACTTAGCGATAAATTAATTACATACCTGACAACGTATTACGGAATGGCCATTTGAAGGCATACAAATTCTGCCAGACAGATAAAAACAGCCACATACTTCCGCAAGTTCCGCGAAGGACAATCCACAATCGCATATGACCTGCCCAGAAGGAGAGTAATTGGCGGCGAGCTGAATATGATCCATTACTTGTTTACCCTTCACCAAAAAAATATCAAAGTTAATCCATTTTTCGACCATTCAAACCAGAATATTCCCTTAATACTAACTCTCCTTTAATACTTACTTCTTTTGTCTCGGATCTTCAACATTCGGTTCAAAGGCATTCGATTACTCAAAATCGTATTTAAAGCGCCCTTCTTCAGCGCCTCGTCTCCCAGCTCCGTATGGTTCCCTGTCAACATAGCTGCCTTTCCCTCAACGGAACGATATCCCTCTCGAGCTCTCTAAGGTCAGGCAGTACATCACTCTTTATTATTACATCGTTATTTACCATCGCCGTTAATCTCCTCAAATATTTACTTCGTTGTTTAACATCTTCGTTAACCTCCTCAAATATAGCATGTTCAATTCGGCGCACACCAGAGCGAAGGAAACCCTGCAATAGATCTTTTCCATACGTACAATACCCAACAATTTCACCCTGGTAACCCCAAAGGTTCCCTGGTAACGTTAATTGGTAACAAATTTTTTTAACGGTTACGTACGCAAACTACTAGCACCATCTTTGTATCGCGTCCCGAATTTATTGTAACTATCACGTGAATTCCATAAGAGTTATAAATCGATAACGGTCCGCAGTGCATTCCAGAACGCATCCGTTTATTTTTTCCTTGGCAATCTCTCTGACGATGAGGGCAAACCCTCGAAAGCACTTTTAGTTTAAACATGGGGATAAAATAATCATGTTTTTTTTAATTAATGCCACCGTGGCGTGTTGCATTTCAAATTTGACATCCCGACTCGTCACACGTAACCGTTCTACCCGCCGGGGCAAAGCGGTCGGGCCTCTGACTGGTAGTTGTAGCAAGAGACGTGTCAGAGACAAAGCGCCCATCTAGTTGCACTCCTACTCGTTGCGACGTTAATTAGGGGAACTTCTGACATACCTGACAGTCAAACGTTGTCCGAGCTGCCGGTCCGCTAGACAGGCAGAAGCGCCTGCAACTCCGCAGGGATGCTCCTGGAATGGCCAACAGAGAAAGGGGGACAAAGACAGCAAGACCGGCACAGCTCAATTGGACATGGTTTTTACATTTAAGCGAACATACCTGGAATTCTGCGGATTTGCGGACCGCCGCAACCTACGTGTTAGGTGCAGGGCTTTTGTCTTTGATCGTAAGAGGTTTTTACAATAAATAGGATTCCGCGCCTGGTTGTATTGTTAGATACTGTAATTAGTAGCAAGCATACAAATACTCTTGAAATGAAGAAGAGTTTCCTCCCTGCTGTTTTGAAGATATTCTAATCACAAATAGATTTGTACATATACGTCAGAGGTTTTTTATAATCAGTCACGTACTTAATGACAACCATCTGAACCACTAACTTAAAAACGAATGTAATAAACTTAACAATCGACTGCTTACTTATTAAAAGAAAGTGTAAGCTACACTCCTTATGCATTTCCCTTGTTAGCAATTATAAAGTTGTGAGTAAGGTTGTATAAATGTCGTTAATTGTCTGTTGGTATTACAACGTAATGTTCTACATTTCATTTAGGCTGCCCGTGTTTACAAAGTCCTTTCTCTACATATACAACGGTACTGCTCTGCCACTTCGCTGCGCCCTTTATTTACGCTGTTCAACAATTACCCCCAAAGCATGGAACGAGCTTAACATTAAAAAATGGGTTAGCAAACACAGGATTGCAAGCAGACACGGATAGTTGTGTCGAGTTCACATTGCGTAATGAGCCTGTGTTTATCCCTACGTTAACTGTCAGCATTTCAGCCCTTTTGGATCTTCATTCTTACCAATTTTTGCAAATATTTTTATTGGTGTTAAGCTTGTAATAAATTTGCAGTAAGAGCTCTTATAGTCGTTTCTTCAATGCAGTGAACACAAAACTACTAATTTTGCTTACTTACAATTAGAATACTGTGGTGAAAATGAAAAACAACTCGTGTAGTAACATGCGTATACTAATTTCACAATTGTTGAAAATAATAGCTACGATAATTGTCGCAATTGCCCAAATTCCCTACTACTAATTGATGTATTATCATTATTACTAATAACAATAACGCAATATACGATTTTCAAGGTAGAATCAATTATTTTTGATATAAAGGATAAAAATAATTGCATGTCTACATTTTTACTTTACTATTCACGCCTGCAGTGAGCAGTCAGATTTGTCAAATCCTACGCGTGCATGACCAAGCAGCAGGAAGCCATAAAACCCATAAATTGCAAATCATAATGGTGCCGACCAGGTGTGGTACGCCTATTTCCAGAAACTCGAAAACCAGCTTAAGCAGCACGACTACCTTATACAATTCAACGGTATTTATTTATATTGTCAGTAGAAACAATTTCTTCTGGGGCGAAATTCTCCATTGTTGGTCTGCCAGAAAATTGCGTGGGATTGAATAGAATTTGTATTACTCCAATTTGAAGATCGTAGCAGATACTCATTAACATCCTTTTGAATGAACGTTAAGAACAAAAACTACCTAACAAGGCGCAAAGTGTAATCTATGCAATACATTCATTATGCAACAAACAAATGCATAAATCAAGCAGCCGCTGCATGATAAATATCTATCACATCTATCTCCAACTTTTAATTACCTACCACATAAATTACGATAAGATCGGCATGTTGTTGTTAATGACCTGCAGCTTGTATAAACACAAAAGATTAACTTTCCTCGTCTGCAATTGCAGAAGCGGTGCTGTAGGTTAATAAATTCAGGCTTAGGCCAAACTTAGCATCTGTATATCGCTGCGAGGAATTTGATAAATCTGTTGAGGTGCTTGTGGTGAAGCTGGGAGAGGCATTTAGGCTCCTGCACGTATTTCGGCGAGGATGTAATCCCACCAATGTTTCAAGATTTATTCACTAAGCAAGATGCATGCTACGACGATATAGAACGTCTCCAGCGTAATCTGCGCAATGAACATTTTTCATAACATAATATTTCTATCGTCTTTACTGATGTGTTTAAATCATTTAAATTCAAGGACCAACTTGAATTTCTATATTAACAAAACAGGACTAAATTTAATAAAAAAAAATCTAATCCAAAACCCAACTGTATATATTTTGAAATCTGATGGATGTTAAGACTAATCGATGTGTCTCCAATAGTTTTATTGATCCTTCGGAGGTTTTGTTAACTGTTGGACTAAAATACTCGGTAGAGAGTTTTGCGTACTATGTATATTAAAGAACCTCAATGCAAAAAAGTCATACAATGCCAGTATTTTTGGTGTAAGAAAATGGTGGCAGCTTTTATATCGTAGGTGAAATACAAATTCCATTAATTGAAAAATACTAAAACCAGAAATATTTCGGTACTTCGTGAAGTTGGATATCATGGTAGATTTTTTGGGTATCATTGGGTTATGAATTGAAAAAGTTAAACGCCTGCCGCAAATAAGCTTTTCCCCAAGTTCACGCTACAAAGTAACTTTCGCAGTACAAAGTTGCGTTGGGTAACCCTCTGTAGCGCTACTCATGTAATGAAACAGGGTTACTTTTTCAATATACTTACACGTATTCAGAAAGTTTCGACATTCTCTGAATAACCGGCATTGGTTATATGTAATTCAATAGCGCCCGTAGTCGTTCCTCGCAAAAAGTTGATGCTAAAAGTTTCCTGTATCCAGAAAGTGTACGATCCCAAACATATCTTCTTAACCAGTAATTTTTTAGAAAATTGGAAAACTCAAACAAATTAACAATATTTTTAAGGCGCGTCTGTGAAAAATACACAGTTTATTCTACTCTTGAAAGATGTAATGATGGAATGTCTATTCCATTTGCCATTACTACAATAATAACGGTGGTATTATACATATACCATGTGTTTAAAAAAATCAGTTCAGGGTAGACCATGCAAAACAAAACTGCAGAAAACTTGTGGCGTAGTTTATACTTTGTGACATCAACACCATTGTTACTGTACTAATTTTGACATTAATTTATTTTAATCATTTACAATAGTATTCACACAAGAACAACTTATCCGAAAAGATGAAAATATACAGGTTTTAAGAAAGAAAACTTTAAACTTGTTTTATTTATTTAATTTACTGGTTTCGGCCCATGGACCATCTTCAGTCTTAATCTATAAAGGAAGCATATTAAATATAAAAATGTAAAAATATGAAAAAAAAATTTTTTTAATTTATTCTTTTAGAAAAAAATAAAAAAATTTGTTAAAAACAGTCAATGGTTGAAAATCTTAAACAGCGAGATAGAAACATGGAATTAAAATCCGTAGCATAAAAGGAATATCACAGTAGAATAAAATCTAAAATGATCGCAACGAACAGATTAAAAATGTCGTGTACAATAACGTGGTTTTTGGTGGAAACATAAAGTAAAAGTGACACAGGTTTTTAGAAAACGCGACAAACGAGATCGCACGAAAGTCGAAGTATAAATTTTAAATGTTCAAGATGTTCAAGATTAAAAATCAAAATAAAATCATAATGGTTGATTATCGAATTTTACTTGTTCATTGAGGAGGAATCTTTTGTTGTGTTTTTCAATTTCCAATTGTTCTAAAAGATCCATCTTCCGTCCTTTTTCAAATTTGTGTAAAATTGCGTTTTAGTAATTTATTTTATGTCCAATTTGTGTAGCACATTTAAATAAAGTTGAGCTTGGTTTAGAATTGTGTTCTTGGATACGTTTGCCAAGTTTGCATCCGGTTTTCCCCTACATATATCCCTTCACAGTTATTACAATTAACTAAGTATATCCCGTTTTTTTCTAGAGTGGGAAGTTTGAGTTTTTGATTGGAAACGTTTTAAAAAGTTTATTATTTGTTTTGAAAGCGGGGATTATATTAGATTTGTTAATACATTTGTGTTATTATATGATAAAGGTTTATAAATTATTTTGTTATTAGAATATGGTAGTTCTGTTAAGGTAATTGGATTAACTAATTTGGACGTTGTGTTTATTATTCAATTATTATTGCAATAACACTTGATTGGTTGTCATGTGTTGTGGTTATGAAGGTTTCCCCAAGATCAAAACAAATACGTTGTCTGCATCTGTGACAATGTTCAGCGATTACTCTCCTAAGTTTTTGTAAGTACAAATGCGGGGCATTCAACTTGCGTTGAAAACATTTACATCGTTTATAAAACTTATAGGTGTCAACTATCAGGTTGACATAGCGGCTTATTAATAATATCATTTTTAGTTATCTTGGGATATCTCAGAAGTCGTTTTTACCAATTACACCTGTATAAATATATTTTGCGTACATGTCTTCTTTAAGTTATCAATCATTTTCAGTTTATAAATATCCCTTCACAAACATCTACTGTTTGCAAATATTCTAAATTATCAAACAAACGCATTGCTTTGCTTTCCATTGAAATTATGTTTTGATTCGAAGAATCCAGAAATTTTGTAATCTTAAATATTTTTGTATGGTTTATTTAAAACTAGATTTGCGCTAATTACACCTTAGTCAAAAATTCATTAGTCATCTATTCATAACTAAATAAAAACAAATAAAATATCAAAACAAATAAAATAAATTCGACAAAAATCCACAGAACTAGTTCAGATTTTGATTATGCATCGTTGATTTAATTCTAGATATTCTCGCAATACTGCCTTTCAAATGAACCTTTTAGTCTAGTAAACCATTTTGCGTTTACTGTAACCTTCTCTCGAAATTTAAGGGTATGTAATTTGTTTTGTCCAAGCTTGTAAAATCGACAGAATTAGTTTAGACAGAATTTCTTGAATTTTCTAAATTTCCTAAATTTTTCCAATGATTTGTATTACTTATTTTTGACTAATATAGTTTCATTTATTAATGGATGGATTTTGCACCTCTCACATTTGACCACAGATTAAATATTCTTATCACCTTCTATCATCCATACGTAGTCTTCTTTCTGGATTTGTTAGACTAACAATAAATATTAAATATCAAGACGTAAACCAAAATTAATAAACAGCACGACAACTACATTCTCTTGATTTTCCGAGGAGTATACAAATTCCGTAAACGGGGATGGCGTAGGTGATATTTTAAAACTTTAGAAATGACGTCTTTATTTATTTGTACTGTTTGGGGGCTATCGTTGTAGGATCCAATATTTATCCAATATTTCGTCATCATATGTCAAAATTTATGAAATCGTTGAGATTTTCTACAAAATCAAGGCACTTTCTTATGAAGTGTTGTGTGCTTCCAATGTCGTCACCGATGTGATAAACGAGCATTACGTGAATTTTTTGAATGGTTCTTTTTTTTGCAATTTTCTATGCTTTGTCTGTCGGTGGAACAATTTTGAAAAATGAAGGTGCACACCTACAGAGGACTTAAATTGTGAAGTACCTGGAATATCTAGTTCGCTGGGGGGTAAAAACTTGTTTTTTGTATTTACCACCACTCTCGCTTTTGCAACACCATCGTTAGGTAAAAGTTCCCTCTACCTTCTACCAGCTGCGATCAGACGATAGCCGCAGATAAAATGCAGAAACTGATTTTTATATCTTAAAATTACTTTTTGGATTTTTTCTGCCAGGACCTATACCAATCGATTTCTCGCACCTTGCTCATTGAAATTTTCAAAAAAATTGGTAAAGTTTTTTACCATCGCGCTCTCTTTGGTAGCACCATCATGTGGTGAAAGACCAAACTAATATCCTCTACAATTTTATCGCCTTTGAATACACGATGGCACCCTATGCCCGCAACATAGCTATAATAAGCAAAAAATCATTTTTATATCTTAACACGATTTGCAGTTATGGCAGTTATGTTTAATCCTCAAACGAAGGGAGCGTCAGAGGACTTTCCGAATTAATTCAGCAGCCAGACGATATATTCGATGAAGGTGGTCTTTCCTAACAGCGTTTAGACTCTGAAGTCTTTCAGGACGAAGTTGTGACCCGTCAGAAGTCCTCAGACACTGAATTTATTATTTGTGACTATTTTCCCCAAATTTAGTTACAACGTTAAGTGGTTCTGTAGATATTACCGATAATGGCTGATAATAATGGATAAGAAAATTGTAATTTTTGAGGGGCAATATCTATCAAGGGTCGTCACAGTTTAACCTGAAGAACACCCTAGTATACTTTTTCTCGGTTATACGGGACATCCTGTACTTAACAGCGAAGCGTGTTTTGAATGTCGATTGAATAATCTTTTCTGAATACTGCAACTAAGGGATAACATGCAACATTTTCATCCTAAAGGTACACTAAAGGGTGGAAGCTTCTAACGTACAATCTTCTCTTCCAGTTATCTCTTTGTCTCCTCTCTACTTCAGTCGTTCACTTTTAACAGGTTCTCTGCATCTGCTCTTTATGTTACCCTGCTATTATAAGTTCTGGTCCTTCCCGGATTCTGGTTCTTCTTTTCTCTTTCTTACCGTGCCACTCTTGCATGTTTTCTGTTATATGTTC
Organism: Diorygopyx duplodentatus; assembly: GCA_033557515.1. NCBI lineage: Eukaryota > Metazoa > Arthropoda > Insecta > Coleoptera > Scarabaeidae > Diorygopyx > Diorygopyx duplodentatus. The sequence continues at coordinate 4,384 of JAWQRJ010001699.1, read as the reverse complement.
TGTTTTAGTTCCATGTTCTGTTCTATGGTCGTCCAACTCGCCCAGACCATTTCAATCTTAGGCGTCGTAAGTAGGTAACTATGCCCAGACCTTTGCACATCTTTACTAGCTTATGGTTACATCTTATTCTCTATACTTCCTCTTTCTGTACCGTTTCAAAGTTTTTTAGTGGTAAATTTCCTAGTACATAATTGCTTTTCTCTCTTTGTCATTGCTCACGTATGGCTACCATATGTGACAACTAACCTGACCATTGATGTGTATATTTCTGTTCATGCTCTCATACCATTTTTATATATGTATGTAATGTGCTCTATTACCGACTTTTATTATGATTTGCAATTCTTCATCATTCTGACAGTTCCGCTGACTTCTGCCCCCACCACGGTGAAATCCTCGGCGCATATTGTTCAGTGTTAAATTAAACAATGTTGTTGGTAATCATTCTCCATACTTTAATCCAGTGTGCCTGGCAAATTCTTCGGTAAGTCCTCCTGCTATACGTTTTTTCGTACTCTATATGTCTGGAATATTAGTGTACCACAACTCTGCCAATGCCTCTGGTTGTATCTTTTTCTCTGTCCTCCACACCTATACTACCAGTTACCTCATTTTATTTCTTAGAAGCTAATGTACCATAATTGCTGCTTTATTGTTTCTTATCCTGCTTATGCTCTCCTTAGCCCATCAAGTTGCTTTAACTTCTTGTAATGTTGGTTTCAGTACCTAGTAATCTGCCATTCTAACTAGTTTTAATTAATCACGGGAACGCGTTACGTTAACAAGGTAACAGTATCACACCACGTGCAATAATAATGGCGGTATACCTAAGTGCACCCAGTAAACTCGCAGTAGAATTACAAAAGATAGTAGCAGTATCATATAGGCTTAGGATGGTAAAGTATCAAGTAAGCGTATTACCGAGGCCCCTTCGTAATATCCGCAGGGAGCTTAGCATTAAATTTTCCTTACCTCCACGATATTGGCCCGGACACCGCGGAGAGGTAGGGCAATATTTCGAGGCGGCTCCGGCGAGATATTGGCTTTCCGTCTTGGGGAACTAATCAAGGAACAGTATATAATAAGGAAACTAATAGCGCTGTTTAGCATTTTCCTGGGCGAGTCGCTTAATGCCAGTAATTTCCTGAGAACCCTGCTTTTTTTTCTCGTTCCTACTCCACTCTACAGGTGTACTGTTATCCCTAGTTAATTGGTTTCCGCAAAAATCGTTCTGCGCTTCTTTTCTTCCAGATTGGCGATTGCTTCCCACAAGAGGCATCGCCTTAAGCGTTATCCCTGATTGTGGCCATTCAGTGTGCCTTAGTTTCCTTAATAGTAGTTGCCTTGCCTACTGTTAACTAAGTACCTAACGTTTTAGTAGTCTCCTTAATGCCAGTCATTAGGAGGCCGTTTTAAGGTGCGCTAAAGCTTATCAGCGGTTGGGAGATATTATGGTTACGTTACGTTTAGGTTAGAGCTAGTAAAAATTAGTATTATCTGTAGTAGTTTGTTAGGTTAATACAGAGTTTTTACGGACCTAATTTTATGAGGAGCTCAGATAGCGAATGAATAGCAGTTTCCGGCAAGGAAACAGTCTGTAGTTAATGGAATGAAACAAGTAAAGAAATTACATCTTGTCCTAACAATTAAAATCCACTAACTAAGGTTTAATAGTCACGAGAAGGAATACAAAAAAGGAACCTGAGAATTTGCAGGTCTTTTTACTGGCTGCTATCCTGTGAGATATCATCTCAAAAGTATAGGACAGGTGGAACAGGATAACTGCAGATTTTGCAATGATGTCGCAGAGAATAACATATTTAAGCAGAAATGATATAGAGCCTGCTGAATTAGTGCGCATCACTCCGAAAGCCATTGTTGACTTCGTCAACAGTATTGACAGTTAGGATGTTTATTGGTGAGGGCACAGTAGAAAAGATATAGCTAGGTCGATGCAATTCGAAAGGCAACACGAGTGCCAAACGACCCATTCCTAATCTAATCTAGCTGCAATAAATCAGAATTATACGTCCTATGTACTACTATTGTACAGGTTCATAATCTCGGTTAACGACTTAAAACTAATTACTAAGCAGTGGCAGTTGCTGAAGGACGCAGTACTCCTGTGGGGGGAGAGAGTACAATTATAACCACGATACGATTGTACTTATATGTATATGATCACACTGAAATGCGTACCCCAACGTGCTGTTCTCTAATCTCTCTTCAAGTGAGGCAGTGACAGCAAAATGGACAAAGTTAATTGGCATAGAAGTTTTGCTGCAGGGGTAAATATTGAAAATTAACACGTGGCAGTAAGGGAAGGTTTAATTTATATGGGCCCGTGTCCTAAAAAGCAAACTCCTTTTACGCTTCGCAAACAAAACCCCGAGTGCACTTAAGCAGGTCGTATACGTTATAAGCGGTTACCCTTTCAAGATTTACACAGTCCCGATTCGCACACGTACTTATGTTAATGTAAGACGGGATGAGATAAAACCCAGATTAGGACCCTCAGTTCGCGGTATGCAAATTTGACGATCCGGGGCACTTACATAAAACACACGAAAACAAGCACGAAGATTTGGTAGAGGCGGCCAGCGGTGGCCAGGTGTGCTTAAATTTGTTTGTGTTTTATTGTGGGACCCATTATACACAAATCAACCGACACTTAAGATGCTTAAGCGTGTTCTTTTATTTGGCCTGTCACTATCTGGTTATTCCAGTTGTTCCCATGCACGGCGAAACAATGCCGTTTATTATTGTTTCTTATGTAGATTTGACTTTTTGTGGGGCACATCACTGTTTGAAAATACACCACAAATATCTTTGAACAATATGACATTTTTAACTCCTTCTTGTACTACTAAACAAGACGATGCAGCACGTGGCTTGTAAAGTTTTGGTATTTATGTATTTATTTCAAACGAGATTTTGCATTGGTGTATTAAATTAAATTACTTACTGAATAATTCATAAGATCTTCTTTACAGAATATCTGTGCTTTATAATGGTGCATTACAGAAAGCGCTTTATTTAATGAATGCAAAACGTTTCATTCTACTTTTTTTTTTAAGAAAAAATTAAATTTAGGCTCAGACAAGGAAAATTGAATACCACTGACACCATACGTACATTGAAGATGTCAGTAAACAATGATCAAACAGTTTGATATTATAAATTGAGAACAATATGATTACATTGTCATTTACCCTTGGAAAATATCCTTGGAAGGTATTCTATCGGGGACAACCTTGTTTTATGATAGCATAACGATTTTTCCAGTTTGTAAATTTTTAATGCTTTATAAAAACACAATTATCGCGAAAGTCCGGAAAAGAACTTATATTTCTTAACAGCGCTGTGTGATGTAACCCCCAAACAATTTCTGTTAATACACTAAGGCCCGGTTGCATAAAGCATAGTTAAGTTCATGATCAAAAATGGCGGAGTTAACAATGCGATTAGCCAATCAGGTTAGAGAATTTTGAAAGTTCAAATTTGAATTGTCCAATCAGATTGCTTAACAACGTTGTTAACTTAACATGAAGTTAACAATGCTTTATACAACTGGGCCTAACAGTATTATAAATGACACGTTCAATAAAAAAATATTACTACTCAATTTATTAATCCAACAAATGAGAGGACTCAGAGACAATAATTTTAGAGATCTAATGGAGATCTTGTATCTCCCTCTTATTTTATATATTTTCAACGAAGGAATTATTCCATCTCGCTTCTACAGCTATTCAACATCATTTTGTAACGGTGCAGTTCATTTGGCAGATGTTCGTATCTCTGAAGTACTATTACCTAATTATTAAGTCTATTACCTAAGGTAATAGTAGAAAAACGCAGTCTCATAATAAATGTACACGAAGTTCTGGGGCACCTGTATATGGAGAAGGATTGGAGGAAAAATGCCACAGGGAATTATGGAAATTACTTGGAAAGGAAAGAGTATACCAATGAACTGAGAAATTACGGTCTTCAGAGTATATCACTATCTATGGAAGGGTATAGGAAGATCTCCTTCTCTCCAATGGCGCTGTCCATCACTACGTGTCGCACCCATCTATGCGTTTGGAGTTCTCTCTGAAAAACTCTGAGATGGGAGATTCTTTATACTGTTGGTATAACTCGCTATTGCACCTTGTTCTCCAGACACCATTCTCTCTGACTGGTGTGAGTATATTTCACTTTTCTTTTGAAAGTATTTAGGTTTTTTATTCTTTCTATGAGGATCCATGTTTCACTTCAGTAACATGTTATGGGTCTTATAATTGACTTATATACTCTGATTTTTGTCTGACGATGAACATTTTTTAAGCGGAATATCTGAGACTGCGCAAAGTAGGCTTTGTTAGCCAGAACAGTTCTT
>JAWQRJ010001698.1:0-15115 GCA_033557515.1 Diorygopyx duplodentatus | reverse complement strand
ACATTATAAAATGTAAACCCATACCCTCTACAGAATTGTCCAAATTATGTTTATATGGTGCATTATTTACTACACAGCTTGAAATTCAGACCATTGCGATCTTTTTCTGCCACTTTTTTGCAACATGAAAAAACGTTCGCGAATTTAAACCTATTTAAATTTATGTGTATATGATACATCCACAATATTTTCATTATTTTATTTTCGTATTTTATGTTCATCCACAATTTATCAAGTATTCTTGATAAATAATTATAAATGATAAATTTGATATCATACATAATAGGAAGCACGGTCTTTAGCAAGTAGGCAAATTATATTTAAAATATTTAATAATATTTGTAATATTTGCAACTACTTAATTTTTATAATCGACCTACTTTTAGACCTTTAGTTAGAATTTGGCATTGGTCACATATTCAGTTTTGATGCTCAGTTGACTTCAAATTATTTCCACGAGTTAGCCAAAATGGTAATATTTGCTAGATAACAACCTAAAGGTAATGGATAATGCTGCTGCCATCGACACCACAAACTATAATGGCGAAATGGCGAGTGTATAAGGCTTTCTAAAATCAATTTAAAAACAAAAGAAAAATCACTATGAACTAAGTGCAAGCGATGTCTGTATAGAGAGCTCCCAGCGTTAAAAATACGACGCGCATAGGGATATTTGAACCAAAAACAACGGACAACAAGTTGTTTTACGGTTTTATCTGACTTATAAGTCTGAAACAACAATACATATAATAAATTTGAATTTTATGTTAAAAACATCAAATAGTGAGTCTTATACCAGCTACTTTTCAGGAATAAGTGGGAAAAACAGAACATCTTAGTAAAATGGTTTATTTATTGGAAACTTAGCAACTTGCAACTATTCAGAGGATGACTCAGAACCGCCGTTCTAAATCACTGGAATCATTTGTTTCCCCCCACTAAATCTTCAGGATTTTCGTCATCTTCGTTGGAGGCCTCAATTTCACTTGGCGGTAATATTTTCATCGCCGCTGCGGTAAATGGCTTCGATTTCTTCCCTGGTTTTGCTCTTATGCTGCTCATTAAGGCATCTGATGCTGGGAGCAACCATCAGTTGTCAGTTGCGAACCATCATAAGTTGAAAGACGCTTTTATCAAGCGTTGTGATGTTTTATTTAATAAATCTTGCACAAGTTGCAGTCACTCGATATGCTTCTTGGATTGGATAATAATCTTTCTTGACTATAGCTATATATATATATATATATATATATATATATATATATAATTATTTACATTTAACGTAATGGTAGTAATTTTTAAGGAAATTGAATGAAGAAAAATAGTGTCCTGGAGCGTGGTTCGAACCCGCGACCTTCCAATCGCTAGTTGGCTGCTCTAAAATCTAAATGTCTTTAAGCTGTGGAGAAACTTTAAACTGTTGTATTTAAAAAAAGTGGGAGTTGTGTTATAATCGACAGCTTCAGATTATAGCAAGTAGAGTGAGTAGTTAGTCAGACAGGGAAAAAATCTAAATTAAATATAAAATTAATAAATAAACAATTAATTTTAAATGATAAAAATATATGTGGGTAAACTCAAACTAAATGTACAGTTAAAAAGGTGGAAATTTACCATTTTCGTGTTGGAGGAAGCGAAAAGTTATCTATGTTTTTAAAACTGAGCTTCAATTAAAAATAACATAGTTTGAACACTATACTTCAGTAATACGAATATTAAATGGTAAAGCTTCAGGTGATTAATATATCTTTTCGAATCTTTACTTATCAAAAACCATTTGTTGTTTTAGCGAATTTCTTCGCATGTCTTCTCTTTAAAAGCACGTTAATAACAAATCTGCTGCAAGAGTTCGGTGGAACAATATTCGTATGGTAGAAGGCAAGAGATTCCTCTAATCATATGAGTGCTTTTAAATATAAACTTGGAGTAAAAAACACACTTTGAACAATAAGGATAATATTGCCATTAAAAATTTTTATTGACGTTTTACTGACGCATTTTTACTATCTTTACGAATCACAAATTATGAATTTTTGCTTTTAAACAAAAGTCAGAAAAAAACATTTCCGCGACAATTTTTTTCTGCGACATTTAGATTTGATTGGTCAATTTTCTGCAGATATATATCACACCCCTGGTAAAGATAACTTAATAGCAGACACCTTAGCGAGAATACATCAGATTCAAATCCTCTGCTCAACACGTGGATCCAGAAATTGAATATTTCTTCACGAAAACAAATTAGACCGCTTACACCTCTGAATTTCCGCAAACAAGCATTATATGTTATTCATTTACTTTTCACATCCTGACATACGGACCTGGTCTAGAGAATGTCTATCTTGTCAGAAAGCAAAAGTTGTCCGTCATGTTAAGACTTCTCTTGCAAATTTTCCTCTGCCATCAGGACGTTTTGAAACAATTCAGTTGGATTTTATCGGTCCGTTACCACTTTCACATCGATATACTTATTTCTCAACCATTATAGATCGTTTTACACGCTGGCCAGAAGCAATTTACTAACCAGTTACGCTTATTTCGTTTTTATTCGCGAAAGTCGTTTCATTACATTACACTTTCAGTGGTGGCGGAGTGATGTGGGAGCAATTGATTTTTAGACAGCCATGATTTTTATTTTTCATGGTAACCTTGGCAACTTTTAAGTTAGATTTTATTTATCTTCATCACAAAGATGAAGAAAGTGGCATTGTAGTTAACGTGCAACAACTTATTTTACTCTACACAGTGCCTACTCTAGGACAATCAGCTGTCTTTATTCATAAGGCCCATTTAATCTTGTAATGAAAAAATTATTAATTTATTAATACATACTACAATATTATAGTTATTCCGTCCCTCGTAAAATTAATACTACTAAAAGATACCAAAGTCTCAATTAAATTCGACATAGTAATCTAATCACTCTGTAGGTGAAGTAACATGCTTTTCAACGTATCGTTAATACGTCGAATTTATGTATACACGAGGTTCGAATGTGTGCATGCAGCGCCATGATACACTGCTCATCGATTCTTGCGTGACGGTAAAAATATCAGGGGAAATCATAAAATTACTTCATTCAACGCTATTACTACTATTAAGATTGCCTTATACAACACGCAATATAATGAATTGTAGGATATTAATCTCCTCTGGCGTTATGCGAAATAACTAATTTCTCGTTGTTTTATTTTTAAAGCACACAAATAATCACAAATAAAGAACTGCTGATTTTAAAACAATTGAAAATTCGTGAACAGGGAAATTTTCACGTCGTCAGCGTCGTTTGGCAGTGCGCGTTGATGCGCCAAATGCATTACCCAAGCACTTAGGATCGATGCCAATTTTAGGGATGGATTCCACCGCTATGCCCTAATCAATGTCACTATCAACACTAGGGGCTAAAAATAGAATTCAAATGCGAGTGCGTCTATTTCTGTAATCCATCTCCATTTATTTTTAGCGCACAAATTACAATAATGGCTAAAAATATTCTGTTCCAGTTTCCATACAATTGTATTATTACTTCGCCTAGTATTCAATTTTTATAAAATATTCATATCTTCGATATTTTTACGTTGTGGATGCAATATAATATACTAATCGTCTGGTCATTAAATATAGGCATGTATTACATTCGTCAATGTAATGATGTATTTTTTTGCTGGGATACAATTCTTTTTTAACAAATGAACGACTATTAGTTTATTATATTTATTATAATTAAAGGGTTATAGAGCAGGTGAAGGAACTCACTTATTTGGGATACACGGTGACAACCGATAATTCGAAAAGGGGATATGCAAGAGAGTTGGCAAGAAAAGGAAACAAGGTGGTTGGACAGATGGGAGGCGTGGTGAACGAAAATTTTTGAACGAAAAAAGACCTGTGAAATTTGAGGAGTGGGTAAGAGAGGAAATTGAGACGTTGAGACTGGAGGGGCATGCTATGTGGGAGGAAATGGTGTCAAGAGATGAGGGTGCTCAGAAACAGGAAGAAAAAAAATTGAAGAGAAGAGAAATCAGTCTACAATTAGAAGTATATGGAATTGGTAGCAGAAAGAGTGCCACAGTATTTACGACAGGAGTGGAAAGGGGGAAAAACTATGGTGGTGAGATTTAGATGTGGAAATAAGGAGAGGGAGAATAGGTGTTAGGTAGAAGACAAAGAAAGAAGTTGTCGACTGGGCAGGGAAGGGTGGAAGATGATGAATGAGAGTGCATGGGGTAGTGGACGAAGAAGACGATGAATAGAAGAAGACTGTGGGAATGAAGGAGAATATATAGAAGGACTGAAATGTAGAGGTGTAATTAATTTTGTAAAATCAGATGGTTATATTAGTTAACTAAGCGTAAACCAGTAATCGTATTTTGGAATCGCGGGTCCAGAATAGTTCCCAGGTCACGAATTTACTATTGTATTGCACTAACCGACTAACTAACTTAATAATGCATTGCATAGAGTCTAAAAGTGACAACAAATGAGTATTTAGAATCGGGGGATTCGCTCCGCTAAATCTGAAGAATTTCTGTTGAGCTTCAAGGGACTTCGAAGTATATATTAAAAGAGGGTCATAGAGAAATGCAAATAAGGAATACATTTAAGATGAATTAAACCTGCATTTATATGAGAGCAAACTCTCCGTGCTTTCCACTATGCAATATTAGAAAACTTATAATGAACTCCGATTAAAAGACCTACTACAGAAAATTGAATAAACTTTCATCAAAATGATGTAGCGACTACTTTCCTAATAGAATATTTTCGAAAATGCGTACAAACATATTCGTGGATTTCTTGGTGGAAAAATCGTTATAAGTATTGCTCTTAAAATTGTAATACATGAATAATTGCAGTATAGTAAAATTACGTTAATCAAATGTATTTTTTTATAAAAAAATCTCAAATAACTCCTATACGACTTTGGCCAAATATATGAACAATGAAATGGACCACAAATCCTACATGAAATTCAAACATGTAATAATATACGGGATGCTCCATTTAAAAAATTGAAGTTGAATCCCGGCTGGGATAAATGGGACACCTCGTATAACCGTACAACCAGTTTGTGGTTATTTTTACGACATACAGTATCTGGTAAAGAAAATATTTCAGTCGAAATTTTTATAAAAATAAAAATGCGGGTGCGGGTTTACACAAACCTGTGTTCACTTATAGGAAACACAAGGTAATCGTCGTCAAGTAGACGTCGGATTTTATTGTGCAAACTGACGGAATGACAATTCAGAAAACACAGAAGAATGTATTACTCCAAATTGGAAGTAAGTATGTAGACCACTAAAGAACTTTGTAAAGGAAAAAAAACGTCGCCGAGACGGGATTCGTACCCGTGTCTCCCGCTTGCCGAGCGGACGCTCTGATGTTCAAGGAAGAAAATTTCAAAGAGGCGTGGAAGGTGGAAGGAGTGTCCGCCCGGCAAGACGGGTTCGAATCCCGCCATCCTGAAAGATATACCATAATACGTAATACCAGTACGCCCTCAGGACAAATAAATAAGTATTCTTTATCAATATCACTTTTGGATTTGAAATATCTTTCAAATCCAAAATTGAAAGTATTGCGTCACGTTGCTGTAATTTTATACTGTTTTCTGATAATTTCGGCAAGAAGTTTAAGTTTTACATTAAAACGTATCACGTTAAATAAACAAGTTTTTGTGACTATAGCGTTGCGGTATCACCTAACACCGCATTGTAGGTCAAGATTGCCTGTGTCGCAAGGCGGTTTATGGAGATCATTTCAACAGAAGATGTTCCGTAAAAGACATAAAATTTTACGTAAGGGAGATACAACATGGGCGAGAATGTAAAATGGAATTTTCTTCGTTATTTTTTTACACAAATGTTACGCTCATTAAGTTTGTTTATATAAAATTCGATCTGTTCGATCTTCGAACAGATCGAATCTCTTCGATCTTTCAATCCTCTCACAGATAGCCGCCAAAAAAAAAAGAAATAGCAAGTAACATGCTATTGTTTTTCTTGTATCGACATAAAATCTCTTTGGCGTTTGCATTGGTTTTAGTTGCAATTATCAGTTTATTCATACCACATTACTGGTTACTTTTGCTATAATTAGAATCCTTAATTAATACTTGCTGGGAGTTAAAGTATTGGAAAGCAGTTAAACACACTGTATTTATAGTATAACTCGCCAGCAGAATAATTTATTAGATACTAATTGGAAATACGCAATCAGAATACAACCAAGTAGTCAAAAATTAACACACAATACATATATTTATGGATAAACAACGTTAAGCAAACAAGACATCTATGCTTTGTCTTTGTCTATGCTTATTCCGTGGTTATTGGATGCACACACTTACATGCTGCTAACATCAGTGCTATCGGAATTTGGCATGAAATTGCGTGATCGGTGGTTCGATAATTGGTTTCGGTTTATGCCCTCATTCAGTATCCTTGAAGCTGGCCAATCCATTGTAGTTGGGGCTGCTGGTCTTGCTTTGTTTGTTCTGCAGAGCTGGCATCCATGAACGACTTACGCAGAATACTTCGTCCCAGCTGATGTTATTTGGATGCATCATTATCCTTAACGTGTAGTTCTAGGTAGTACTCTTGTGTGGTAGTACCTGTGATGGAATATTCAGAAACCACCGACTTGACAGATCCACTTTCCTATTCGTGGCAGAAGGCAACAATTTTTGCATCTTCTGCGCAGGTAGGATCTTCGTCTCAACTAAATGCTAATTTAGCATTTAATTTGATTTAAAATTGTTAATCGAATGAACTACTATTATTCGAGAACCTAATGATTCACTGTCATTTATTAATGACTTTATAGACGATATGGATATCGATAATTTGGTACTCAAATATTGCAGTCGATGATTAGAAACTGCTTGGAGGCAGTCTGAACAAAAGCTTACCTCGCCCCGGAGGCCAACGGGTATAAAGACCTGTTATTGTAAAAGTTGTCGCCTATGCCAGTTGATGATCAGACTTCTCGACAACAGTAAATCTGAAATGTTTACAAAATGATACTCTGCAAGGAGTATCAATCAGTGTTGGCATTTAAGAGCTGCTGGACCGTTGATGGTAGAATAATGATTTGCATCCCTAACAATTGGCTAAGTACTATCCTGAAGAGATGGATCTGCGATGGAAAAATATACATCTGCTTTACTTATCACTTGTACTTTCTATTACTATTTAAATATCTGGCATAAAAAATACCACATTCAAAAACGTAACAACGCCACATATATATTTTTTCAGTATTTAAATTGCTTTTGCAATCAGAATAAAGTTAAAATTTCTGAAGGAATGAATTTTACAAACATTACATTTACAAACAGGTCAGAATATTCAACATAACATAAATTCTAATGAAGGTAAAGATATATTTTAAATTATAAAAACAGACAGAGCTGGTAAAAACGGTCATAACAACGTAATCCAATAGAACAAATGACAACCAAACTAATCAGTAACAAAGACAACAGAAAGTTATATGAAATTATAATTCATGAAATACATATGAAATTATAATTCATTTAATAATTAATTAATAACACAACATCATTAATTCTAATTGACTAGCGGCAAATTTCTGCAGAGACCTCGAAAAATTGTTACTTTTCTAGTTTGTTAATTGGATTTTATTTTTTTACAAATAGGCAAATGAAGCATCTGCAATACTTGCTTAAGACTATTCAAACCATTCGAAGTTCAGCAATCAAATTTTAGAACCTGTGCCGACTGTGATACTTGATATAGTGCTTTCAAATTTATGGTTTATCCACCTGCCATAAATTTTGATAACTACTGCCCATTTTGGCTCATATTTTAAACAATTTAGTGAGTTTTTCTAAACTAATATTTAAATTTCGCAAACCCTATTAACCATTCATTTTTCTTAGTAATTTAGATCTGAAGATTTTTTCTTGTTTTTCATTAATCATCAGCTGTTTGGATTTCAAAATCAAAATATCTGGGAATGTAGCTTACTAGATCATAGCTAAAGTTATTTGTGCTTCATTTTATCTTATTCCTTATTTACTACACAAGATAAAACAAGAAAGTCCATGTGTATCATTTAAACGCACGCAATTCACATTTATTTGCACTTATTATTGCAACGAAATAACTATTTAGTACCTAACTGGAGTTGCTGTGTGAAGGAACACAATAATTAAATAATCACGTTTGAACTGCTTTTGCTTCAACAAAGCTCTAGTATAGTTTCGTCGGTAATTTTCTAAGACATACAACTTTCAACAGTAGATTTCGAATGCAGTACCGTTCCGTGCACAATGTGCAGAAATAATATGAACTCGGTCGCGGTAGTCCCGCTGTGTGAAAAAGTCAGCAGCGACAAATTAATTGTAAATGTTTTAATGTTATCGATCTAAGGTGGGCGGCGGTGGGGAAGTTAGGTCATCGCACGGTGACCTACTTATATTTCGAATGGAAGTTGTATTATTTGTATCACAAGCTAATTGTAAATTACATACAACTAGATGCATTGAAAGCATATGTAGATACTCCGAACAATTTCTGATTTCCTTCCATTGAATTATTTGTGCATGTTGGCGTCGATTCAAAATGTGCCTGATTAAAATTAATATTGACATTGGATTGGGAAATAGGTCATCCAACCTCAAATTAGTGAATAATTTGGCAGGAAATATTTAAGAGAATGTCTTAACTTGCTTAAATATTTATCCATTTTTGGTGTTGCAAAACAAATATAGCAGAAGAGTTTTTTGGTCCCTTATAGACAATTCATAACATATTACTGGTATTATTACTAATAACAAATGTGAATTATTGTACCGAATAAGAAATCGAAGTTTATGTCAAAAAAATATGTAATATACAATTATATGTATCTACTGGATTTTCTGGTGTAAGAAAAGTGTAAATATACTATTGTACATCGTATTCTTAGGAATTTTTTATTAATGTATTTTATATATTCGCATCCGTATGTTTTTATAAACGGGCCATACTACTTGCTATGTATGTAATTATTAAATTCTACAGAATTTATGCACTCACCTACCTCAGTCAAATTACATTCAAAATATAAACGTTTGAAAACGGGTAGGTATCCCGATGCGCCCTTGTGTTACACACAGAGTTGTCATCCGGATGACACACAGTTGTCATCCGATTTTGGCGGATATCCTTCTCTCTTAACCTCCGTTAGTGCCCCGTCGCTCACTGCAGTTCGACGCCCCTTCCAGCTTTTTGAAGTCCTGCTATAAAGCTAAACAAAGGCGTTACGATAAGTTCTCTGCCTGAAAATATTTTTTGATCCTTTGAAAATAATCTATTCATTAGAAATAATCCACAATATCTGTTGACCAGTTAAAAAAATTTATCTGCACACAACAAATTTCTACATCATAGGCGCAGTCGAAGATATTCTGAGTAATATTTATTTATAATGAACACATTGATTCGAATATTTTGTATTCAAATATATGTTTATTATATGTCTTCGAATCCGCTCTATTCGAATTCAGAGTACGATCGATATTCAGTATTCGTATTCGAATACTGTTCCGGTATACGACTCTAGTCTGGCTGGTATCCCATCGAGACTTGCAGACGTCTCAGACTGATGTTCGTAAATGCGACTGGCTCCATAACTATCCAATGTAATACGAGCTCGGTGCGCGAACTGTTTTGAATGGCTTCCGCAATTTGGATTGTTACAAAAATGTAACGATCGTTATTTACTCATTTTTCATACAAATTGTATTTTTCATTTAGTTTATGGAAATGGTGCGTTCGTAGCTTTGATAATTGTGTTTATGGTTCGGAGTAATCCTTAAACGAGCAAGTGGAGTTTTAGTTAATTTAAACGTAATCTTAGGACAACATTTTAAAATTTGTTAATAGAACATGTCACAGTAGTACTTGACAATTAGTGCAATTGACTATTAGAGCCGTTGACCATTAGAATAAGAATGTTATGTTACGTTAGTTATAGAGTCCATTTCACTTAAAACAGGTTAACGTACCTTACATATACACACACAATAGATAGTTTAAATATTCGTCTACTGCGTAGTCAATGACCCCTATTTTTAATAACAGTCTGCATTAGACAGAAGTATCAAATTGATTAGTCACCGTATTTCATGAAACTGCTTTACAGGCATGAACAAAACGCACAAATAGATGCCGAAAGCTAAAATTTAACGACAGATTTTTATTAAGAGAAAAGTTTTACGCCTGATAAAACTTCTCTTCTTAATGAAGAGAAGAAGTTAATGAAATAACTTATGCACAAGCGTAATTTAAATAATTTGTGTTGAGAATTATTTGTTTCGTTTTGATCTACGAATAAACATAATTTAATAAAGGAAAAAATACTCTAACTAAAAATTGTAATAATTAAGACTACGAACTAGTAACAACTCCAAAAAGCTAAGAGTTAAAAAAGCCTATATAAACCCTTTTTTATGTGCAAATCTAACTTAATTCCAATACATTTTTTTCTTATAAGATTGTCTGTTACTTAAACTACACAATGCCTTATAATCGAATGAAGTCGTCATACATATTCATAAATTGAAAAAGTGCCTTTGTGTTCCCTAGTATAATCGCAGAACTTCTTTCAAAGCTTCGTTTCGCGCCATATAGCAAATGAAAAGTGACAATTACCTAAATTTTCCGCAGGATGCAAAAAATCAATCCTATTCGAAACATTGGGGGTACAACTTTATTACTCGGGTTTCATAGATGGAAGTTCAACAGTTCTCTGAATGAATACATCAATTCTCCTCTTGTGTTGAGAAAAACCATGTGTTTCATTTCTCTTAAGAAGCAATTTAATGTCTTTCTATGTGCAAAAAAGAAACTGCTTATTGCAAGATTATTTATATTATTTTGAGAGATAAATATAAAATGCAAAGAGATTTAAGATAAAAGTATGTTGTAATTTGTTCGCTGGTGAAGCAGCAACCTGCAAGTTAAGTCTTCTGGTGCATTTTTGAGGGTAAGGTTGAAGTGGAGTACTAGAATGACTCAAGCTGATAAGGGTATAACTACAACAAACTTTTAGTCAATGATCCAAAAGATACCTGAATATAAACCACCTAATCATTAATCGAGTCTAAAGTAATGGTACCTCGGAAGCCATCAAGGCATTCCAATATCATTTATTTACTCTAACATCAATCATTTCTTTTCTAATATACAGAACAAATCGATAGGACTGCATGCGCACCATAAAACATTAATGTCCCACCATTAATCCAAAAGCTTACTTTTCTAGACATAGTTTTTGATTTATTTACAACTGCCGTCAGCGCTGAAGTTTAATTTTAGTTTTGTGATCAAGCGGGTTTGGAGTCGAATTTAGGCTGTGCTTAAGAGATTGATATATAGGTCACTGAACAGATGAACGCTGCAGAAAATCGATGATCGGTTGTTTTGTGTATGTTCACTCATAAGAACGCTGCAGCTAATTACATTATTATACGTCCTCATGCATTATTATTATTGCAAAGTAATGTTAATGAGTGCATTAATATACAGGGTGATTTATACCACGAGGCGAAAAATGAAAATCCATGTTTATTATTAAGTTTTAAGCATAAAATACAAATAATTTTTTTCCGATCGGGAAGGCAAGAAGTTTTCGTATTTAAGGTTGTTTGCCCTAAAAGTAATAGCAAGCCATGGAAATCGTTTCATAAAAAACAATTTCTTTCTAGTTATGACAGTTGTCAGATTATTTGATTGTTGTTTGTGACTGTTAGAAAAATAATACAAATTTTATCAATTATGCAGTTCAGTAACGAAGAATATGCAAATATTATTTTTGTTTACGGCCTTTGCAACGGTAGTGCTTTAGAAAGTTGTCGGGAATATGAAAGAAGATTCCCGAATAGACGTCAACCATCTCGCCGTGTATTTTCCGATGCATATCACAGACTGCGACAATGTGGAATTGGTAATAGTCATACTGGCGGTGTAAATTTAAGGTGCAACGCTGCAAGAGAAGTAATAGATGCAATACTTGACAAACCAGGATAAGTACCAGAAGAATTGCAAGTCGTCTGCAAGTTTCTCAAAACTACGTTTGGGGGACTTTACGCAGAGAAGAATTGCATCCGTTTCATTATCAGCGTGTCCATCACCTACATCCAGGGGATAAAGTACAAAGGTTAGCATTTTGTAGATGGCTTCTCCAACAGCACGAGCAAAATCCCAACTTTATTCGTTCAATTTTATGGTCTGACGAAGCTACTTTTGCAAGGGATGGTATCAATAACTACCACAATGAGCATGTATGGTCAACAAAATCTTCACGCATTTAAACATCATCGTTTTCAACAGAGATTTTCTACCAACACTTGGTGCGGGATTTTCAATGGTCGTTTGCTGCCTATACAAATTCTGCCGAATCGTTTAAATGGTGTAACTTACTTAGAATTTTTGAGTAATAATTTGTTTGAGTCATTGGATGATGTTCCCCTAGAATTACGCAACACGATGTGGTATCAACACGATGGTGCACCGCCGCATGCTGCAAGAGGTGTTCTAAAATGGCTAGACAACCATTTTAATGGAAGGTGGATGGGTAGACGTGGCCTGCTAGGTCGCCAGATCTTTTACTTTTGGGGCCATGTAAAGCAATTAGTTTATGCAGAAGAAATACATACTGAAGAGGAGTTGCAAGATAGGATTACAAATGCGGCACTGCAAATTGCAAACGAGCAAGATTTTGAAGCAATTAATAATTCACTGATTTTACGTTGCCAGACTTGCATCGTAGCTGGCGGTAGACTTTTCGAACATGAGTTATAATTTAAGTAATATCTTTTAGTACATCCGTTAGTCATTAAATAAAGTTTTTTTGTGGCCTACTATTAATTTTTTCTAAAATATCGACTCATGTCTTTCAAACTTTGAATACCAATATTTAAAAACAGAGCCCAATCGGAAAAAAAAATTATTTGTATTTTATGCTTAAAACTTAATAATAAACATGGATTTTCATTTTTCGCCTCGTGGTATAAATCAGTGTGTATATCACATTTTTTTCCCAAATTTAGTTACGAAGTTTTCGAGAAATTGCCAAACATGAATATTCGAAATTTTGGGAGCAGTTATCTCGAAGGAGATGCATTTTTGTACACAGACGAGTTATTGGCCATCGTATTACTGCCCAACCGCACAATTGAGGGCATCGAATGTATTGAATGGATTCGAGACGTTCCGTTTAATTATACACAGAGTTACGATAATGCGAATTTCTATTATGCTTGCGATGCGGATTAGCGGATTAGCGAGGGTTGATTCGGCAAAATTAAAAATAATCGATCTCACCGATAGGTCCGCGCCGCCGGTAGAAACTCGCCTTTGAAATTTTTACAATAATATCTTAAGGTTATACTGTACCATAAAGAAAAAGTTTAAAAAAATAAAAAATTGAATTTTTTTAAAAATATTCTACCTTTTTCAACTTCATTTTGACTTTTCATAATGTAGAAAATTAATTCAAAAATATTACTAAATATGAATAATATTCCCGTAATTTTGAGATACAAACTACAGTTTAAACACAGGGAAGTTTCTATAACACATCTCTTAATTTTTTAAATAAAACTTGGCAATAATGTTTTTTTCCAATCGTACGTAATTTGTATGCACAGTCTGTTAGAAAGCGTTGCCAAAGTGATTATGAACCATATAAAGCAACGACAGTATCAAAAATTAGGTCATACTTCCTTTCCCCGCCGATTGTCGTCACAAAAGAAAACAATAGGACGACTTTTATAGACTGCAGACATCGTTCCTTTTTACAATAACAACTGTCGCGCGGCGAATGCAAAACAGCCCAACAAGTAAATGACCTAGAAGTCCACTAACGATGCACAGGTACCGCGATGTACCCGTAATGTGCAATAAGAAAATTGCTATAATAAATTATATAGAAACCCATGAGTTTGCAGAATCCAATTATGTACAATTATCAACAGTGAGTTTCACTCAGCACAATTTCATACTAATTGCACAAGAAAACTGCCAGCAATTGGACGCCGACAATTACGAAAGAGTGCAGAAAGAAAAACCATTACTGCTCCGAGTCACAAAAGCAGGATGGCATAAAACTGGCGAAACTTTCCCAAATTATTGTTTCTTTGTAATAGAGGAGAGCATGCAGCTGCAAACTAAGAATTACTATCGCTATTTACAACACGGCATGCAAGCGGACAAAGAAAAACGGTTTTGCAAGAAATAGAGACCGAACATCGTCCATTAGCAACACCATTTGTTCGGTTAAATTAACAGTTATTTGATGCAAACCCATTTAACGCAATTAAAACGACACAAATACCTTTGATTTTAGTAATTGCAGATGTTCAATCCCACCACAATATAAGTATTTTTGTATTTAAACAATTCACATTTGTTGTGTGTCTTTAGTTCCAGTATTCGTGTCACTTTAATTGCAACGAAAACGTGACTTTGCATTTGTTCGATTTCTATTTTTCAGTGTTTCGCACGAATACGAACGACCGAATAAAGCAGGCAGCACACGAAAACATTTACAAAAAGCACTTATCTCTACTTGGAAACAAAAACGAATGGCACGTTGCACAAAAATGACTTTGAAACAAATGAACAAGCTCACTCATGAAAGATCTGAAACATCAATCTAGTTACCTTTGTAGGTGGGCTTGTAGACGCTGGGGAGACAATACCTCGCTCTGATGTGGCTGCAGGTCTCTTGGGAACAATTCTTGAGGGTGATGATCCTGAAAAAAATTAAAAGAATAATGACAAAAAAATATTTTTCGCGCATTACGTAAGTAACTTTTATGTCTTGCATACTTGTAATTATTTTAATATTTGTGAGAAATTGACTTGAAGAGCATTTTGCATCTTTACCCTAATTGAATTTTGTTGCGCCACTGAAGAGTAGTCTATGGTACATACTCATGTATGTTTGGTTGCCTAACAATCGTGGCCCAATGTGACGTGGCAATTTAAGAAAGCAGTACCTGGAAGACCGAGCTCGCTCGGGGTTAAAAACATTAAAAAAAACATTGTTTTCCACCCCTAACAAAGCTCGCCCGGATAGCAATAGACCGAGCTAGTTC
>JAWQRJ010001697.1:0-15119 GCA_033557515.1 Diorygopyx duplodentatus | reverse complement strand
CGTGACTTGGATCACAGAATGTTCTAGAAATGAACATTTTTTATTTTCAAACCTAGCAAAAGAGGAAGACCTTGCTAATTTCTCATCAATTAACTATTTATTTAACACTATTTCCACCACGATTTTGTGTATACCTATTTCGACCAAAAGGTGTCTTTTGACACCTTTGCGTTTAACTGCAAATAACTGAAAATAATTATTAAAAAATATTCCCTTTTTTTGTATTTTTATCAAAAAAATAATTAAGCATTGTAATATTATTAACTTTAAATCTTCATATATACAAATTTAATCTTCTAGTATTTTATATAATAATGCCTCTAATTTATCTTGAGGTAAACTCCATTCTTTTCCGAAAACACTTCGTGCTTCCAATTCCATACATTTTATAATGTATTTCATAATATGGTTCTCAAATAGTAAATGAAATGCTATGCTTACCTTATCCTTAATTATACGCAGTTCTCGAACCTGGTATCGACTTTGGATAGACGCAACATAAGTGATAGAGTTGGGGTTGCAATTGCCTCCGGTGTACTCTTAGATTTGCAACTTAATGATAGGAATAGAAAGCAAATCGAAGATTATCCAGATTATCAGAATGGAATATTCTTAAGATCCTTGGTACATAGTAGGAGGCATCAATCACGATCCTATAATAAAATAAACAATCTTAAACTACGGTATCTATGGCAAAAAGGTAGGGATTACTACATAGTCAAGTGTGTTAAAGCATTTTTATCAAAGCACTGTTCAATACAGCTTACGACTCTGTCTAAAATTTCAAAATACATTTTTCGATAGAAGTCAGCTGGCGAGGAAAATCCATGTGGTTCACTTGAATCGTCTATTTTTTAGGCCGTCTTATTTTTGGAGTTTAGGGTTCATCCAATACCAAGATGTGAGCTAAATCTAGAGTAGATTGCCAAATGCTTTGACAATTTTCAGTTCTTAGGGGCGATGCAATTTCTTTGAAAATAAATAACTCGAATAAATTACCCAAAAAACTCTGTTAATTTAAAGCAATACATTTTAATAAATTCAATACATACATAAATACAATATTTAAGTGAATGTTTGATTTCTACATAATAGTAACGGGGCTATGAATATATTATTACACTCAACTCTGCACACATATTACCATAAATGGCGCGCCAAGTTTAAATTCAGTAAAAGGCAACCGTGTATCATCTACACCGCGACATGCACTCATGTTTACACATTTATTGAAAAATTAAATAAGCAAAAATAATTGAAATCACATTAGTGCGCCAAGTATACTTATTAATAAGGTAAAATGTCACTAAAAAAGAAAAAATGGATTCGAAAAAATGTTGTATTATTTCAAATTTTGTTGCACTTTAGACTTTGGGAACCGCAGTCCAGGACCAATAAACTTGGGCAGATGGATGAGTTTAGCCAATAATATCGGGAGGTTGTATATTGCAACGTAAAAGCCAACAGAGAAGCTACAAATATTAGTTACATTTATCCTAAAGATTTATGTTACAATGAACATCATAATAAGGAACAACCAAAATGTTTAGCGAAAACGAATGAATGAAGGAAGAAAACATTTCTTTGGGCTCGCAAAGAGGACCAGGTAAGTCGTTTGATACCAGTTAATGTATGTATGTAAAATATAGAATACTCCTCCAGATATCTAGCAAGCACATACAAAGCTGAAATAGATGCAGTATTGAGGCTTGATATCTTTTTGACCACCCGGAGAACTTATTACCTTGCATGCTGGTAGATGGTGATAAAATCATACGCCACAGAACTTTCTGATCGATCAGGCGAGAAAGGCAAACGGTTCTTTGCGTAAATTTGCACTGTCTTCAATTGATCTGAATGAAAACAATTATTGGGATATAATATCTTTAGAAAATGTGGCTGCTTCTCCTGCACTTTCTAAGTTCAGTGTTCAACAACTGGTCGACATACCAATAGAAGAGACCCAACCACTTACCAACATCTAATCATTTTAAAGATTATAGTTGCCTTTGGGCATGAACATAGGCATGACGTACTATTACAGAAAATAAAGAGCAGAAAATCGATGCCCGCCTTCAATACAAAGAAAGATTTAACTCTAGGTATTATTGAATTGTACGACATATTTTATTTTTAAACATACATTTTACAGATGTAATCTCGTAAAATTTTTGTGGACGCGATTCTCCTGCAGGTTCAGACCAAATATGTAAATTTCCATACCTACTTACTTTGAATTTTAATTATGCTTGTTTTTACTAATTAGCGTTTATTTACTTAAACAAATATTTAATTGATGAGAAATTAGCAAGGTCTTTCTCTTTTGTTTGGTTTCAACATATAAAAAGTTAATTTCTAGAACGTTTTGTGATCCAGGTCACGCAGGTTATTATCTACAAATTTCATCTAGAAACTAGTTCTAAATTTTTTTAAACTAATATTTTACTATATGATGATCTACATCCCATATTTTCACTTCAACTACCCAACATTTTAATTAGATGTTAAAGGTAGACTATTTCTAAACACTTTCCTCTGCAAAATTATATCAATTTCGTACATTTCCTGCCTGCTTTGTGTCAAAAACTGAATTCATTCCTAATTTTTCAATTTTTAAACTTTGAACCGTTTTGGCGCGAAGCCACGGTGCTCAAAAAATCGGAAAAAAATCCTGAAGTCATATTTTATTGCCTAGAAACTAGTTAAGATTTAGGTTAGTCGCGTAAACTGGACCCCCTACGATTTCATTAATTATTGACCAATTAAAAAATATAGAAAGACGATTTTATATGTTTTTTCACGTAGTTTTTTTTTCTATTCAACATTTTTTTCATGTACTCAGAAATATAAAAGTGTCCAAAAAACATATTTTTTAAATGAAACAGCCTATACATTATTACATATATAAATTCCGCTAATTCTTGCGACTACAAACATTTTATATACATTTGAGTTATCACCTAAAAAGTAATTAAATGTATTTTTCCTATCATAAAATACCTTCTAGGAATTTATTGAATGCAATCTGGGGTGCTTTGTATGTCTTTGTTGGACAGTACCTTCTCTCAGCTCGGTGTTATATTTCCCATTATTTTACAAATTTTAGTAAACAGTCTGTGAAATATATCTGACGAAGTATTTGTACCGGCGAAATATACCAGGACGAGCAGCATGAATTAAGAATATACAACTATCAGTGATCTTTATGACTATCTTTCTGGTATCTGTTTAGAGACAAAAGCTAAAAAGTTACCAGCTACAGCTAAAAAAGATACCAGCAAGACTACTATAAATCTTGAATAAATCAGTCAAAATTATAAATTCTATAAAAAAGCACACTATTAAATTCAAAACTGTTTGAGCAACTTTGCAAATATATGGATCGTGAATACTGTCAACGTTGCTACATTGTGAAGTTGGCTATCACGAGGTTCTACCCAATTTTTGGAAATTTAGAGATGAAATTAGATTATTCTTCACTAAGCAGTAACTTCATCCCATCTGTAGTTTGACAAATATTTTCTAGTTAGTACAGCCAGCATATCTTTCTTTCATGTTGACGTTGCAATTGCAAATATCTTTATGCTCCATTTAAATTTCTGAGGGCGCCGTTATTTGAGAACTATTCTGAATCCGTAAGATATGTCACTTAATAACGAAGTATGTGACAAATGTAGTACAATATACGTTTTTGGTATCTGACTTAAGAGTAACTGAAAATTAAGTAAATTACATTTTTTAAATGAGCAACTCTCACTCAAAGATCAGTTTACAATCGTAAGGGAGAAAGCAAGAACAAAACATTTTTCAAACGCATTCAAAATGAAAAAGGCAGAACGTTCCAAATTTCCTGGCTACAACATACAGATTACTACAGAAACGGCAAAGGGAGATACAGAAACAGCTGCTACCGTTCAAACAACGAGCCATCATTGAGCGAGAGAATTATCGGCCTAAATTAGTTTTCAATGTTGATGTTGATGAAATGGGCTTCTTTGGGAAAAGGATACCAAAACTTAGTTTTAAAAACATACACGTCCAGGATTCAAGGCTACAAATCATCCTTTAATGCTTCTACTAGGAATCATGTCTTCCTAGCTGCAGATAATACCAAACTCTCCTGGAATAAGGTGAGTGCGAAATGTTCCAAAGGAGAGTAGAAGAATCTGTGGCCCTACCTAATGAAGCATGGTTGAATGATATAAATGCGCAAGATATTAAGGAACCATGTGCAAGACCAAGGAATCATATTAAAGAACTAATAGAACAACAACTGCCCGTCTGACAGCTGACGAAGGAGGACCTTTTGAAGGAAAAGATGTACAGAGAAAAAGCAGAAAGAAACAGTAAGCATGATCAATGCTTACTGTTAAGCATTGATCATGCTTAACAGCTCATTGAAACTTAAGGATGAACAAATGACAATGACCAAAGGCTGGTAAGTGTGGCACTGGAAAAAACATAGTGATTATAACTACACAATTACAATGGAAACAGATCCACAAAGTGGAATGGGTGACCCCAAAACGCTGAAACGTCCTTCCAGAAAGTCAGAAATATGAGAGGGCGGAATGTGGATTACACCACTTCATGGTGAGAGTAACATGCTAAACGAAAAAAGGAAGAGAAAGAAAAAAAATGGAATAATAAAAATAAAGAGAATTTACAATGTAGAATTTTGATGAAAATTTCTAGGAAAAGTAGAAATCAGGAAAAATTACGAAAGAAAATAAATACATTATTACAAGAAGAAGAAAAGAATAAACAGGTTAACGAAATATGGAAGAAAATAAAAAACAATGATAGAAAGCACAGATCAGGACACAATAATGAGAAGAGGGAAGCAAAAAGAAGCTAAAGAATGGTTCAACGACGAATGTCAAAAAATGTCAGAGAGCAAGAAAATGCAAGACTAAAGATGTTAGCCCAGAATAGCGAAAGAAATAAACAAAAGTGCGCAAAAAAGAAAGCATTTCAAAAGATTCTATAGAAAAATGAAGAAACAGTACGACGAGATAAGACTGGAAGAAATAAAAGAAAAATTTCTAAATGAGGAAATTAAATCATTCTACCAGGAGGTAAAACAAACAGGAAGAGGTTTCCAAAACAGGAATAGTAATATACAACAAGATATATATATATATATATATATATATATATATATATACTAACCCTATCAGGTCCAAAAAAATATTTTAATAAATCATGTTAAATCATGGTAAATCACTGGAATAAAATCGATGTCGAATGAGATTCGACATTAGACCGGAAAGAGTTGGAAACAAAAATTATGCAGAATGCTAAGTGAACCAGAGGCAACTATGAAGGAGTGGGAAATGAGGAAACAGGAGTAAGAGAAAACGAACTTCTGATCACTTAATAATAACAGATGATGACGATATCCCGATGATGACGGAGTTTACCAAAGACGATCGTCGGCGGAAGAAATTAAGGAAATAATGAAGTGGTTGTAAAATAATAAAAGCCCAGTAGCAAATAAAATTAGCGTGGAAATGTTGAAAATGGAGAAAGACTGCAATAAAGGCTTCATGAGTTAATAGAACAGATTTGGGAAAGAGGAGAGAAGAGAACATACATAAGAAAGGTGACAAAATGCTAACTAAAATTTTAAATGGGTTGTACGAAAAAGACTAAATAAAAATATGGAAAGTACTGTGGGGAGTGCCAGGCGGGTTTCAGAACAAATCGATCCACTACTGACCAGATTTTTACGCTGAAAGAAATCCAGACAACATGCTACGAACATAACTTAAAACTGTATACATCATTTATTGATTTTAGACAAGCGTATGATAAGATTAGAAGGGACAAAATGTACCAGGCGATGATACAGGTAGGGATACCAAAGAAGTTAATGAGACTAACGAAAATGACGATGAAGAAACAAAGAGTGAACTAATATGGAACGGGATGAGATCAGAAACGTTAAGAATAACAAAACGGCTCAGGCAAGGAGACCCACTAGCAACGACGCTTTTCAATTTTGTTATGGAAGAAATAACGAGAATCACTGGCCTAAAAGGGGATGGAACAATATTAAGTAATGGGCATCAATGCATCGCTTTTGCCGACAATTTAGCCTTGATAGCAAAATCTGAGAAAAAGCTGAAAAAAATGTGAAGAGATTGGCAAAAGGAACAAATAATTTTGGGTTAGAAATTAATACAAGAAAAAAAACAAATTCATGACAATAGGAAACCAGGAGAAAAGAGAACCGGAGGAAAGTACGTTTTCGAAAAACTGGATGGTTTCTTATATTTGAGTGCCCAAATAAGAAAAGAGGGGAAAGAAGAACTGGAGATTAAAGCAAGAATTGCCAAAGGAAACAAGAAGTATGGAAGTCTAAGTAAGTTGATAAAATCTGAACTGATATCTAAGAAGTCGAAGATAAGAATCTGCAGAACAGTCATCAGACCAACAGTAACGTATGCTTGCGAAACATAGGTTTCTTTAAACAAAGTGACAGAAGAAACCATAGAAAGGTGGGAACGGAAAATCTTGAGAGAAATACTGGGAGGGAAGAATACCGAAGAACGATGGCGAAGAAGAATAAACGAGGAAGTATACGTATTATATAACGCACTCAAGATAACAGTCTATATAAAAGCACAGAGATTTTTCATTCTCTCTAAGTGGCTGAACCACTTAGGAAGAATGAGTGGGCAAAAAACAGCGAAGCAGATACTTTTCAGGGAGTCAATAGGCAGAAAGAGAAAGGGAAAGAAACGATGACTGGAGAAGGTGAAAGAAGACTTAAAAACGACGGTAGTTGGATTTTGGAGAGGGAAGGTAAGGGACAGAAGAAATTGAAGAGGAGTCATAGACAAGTTTGTTGAAATACCACATGTGTTACAATATGTATTTAATGCCCTAAGCCTAAGTCTAAAAGGCCTGTAGTGCATGGAGAAAGGAACAACAACTGTAGACAATGATGACGAAGTTACTGTTTTTCCAGATGAAAACAATGAAATTTTCTCAAAACAAGTTTAACCAATCTTATGGATTAGTCTATACAAAATGATAAAAAATTTGATAGATGTTTAAAGACTAGGCGAAATGTAATGGACTTCTCAAGGAAAAAGCAAAAAGTGTCAAATGAAGGAAAACCATTCTCATCGCGAATATAAATTATTTATATTTTTTTGTTTCGAATATTTGTGATCTTCTACAATGTCGACAACTTTTATAGTTTTATTCACTATTCTATTTTAGGAGATCTTACCTGCTGGCAGGCCCAGAGAACGAAATGTAGTATTTTTTGAGAAAAAAATGCGAAATTTATTTCTGTAAAGAGAAAAGGAAAGATTTCTATCACAGGCTCAAGATTGCACTATATACCCACCACACCTTTCATGGTTATCCTGTATAATTGCAAAGGTAGTACAACAGGTCAGATAGATACATGTAAAAGAAAAAAATATTGTTACTACAAAAATTTCCATATTTTTCAGTTGAAACTTTTACACTTCCGACATCCATACTAATCATGAACTGTTCTCAGTTTACATGGATCAGGACATTTCCCTTGCACGTGCGGGTCACATATATCACAATCCTTTGGATCCTTAACTCCCACGAAGACTTCTGCCTTTTTAGTATCTCGCTGGATCTCCTTAAGTGCGGTTTCCAGTAAACACTTTTCGTAGTCTGTTATCTCCGATGGAATGCCCAAGTTCCGCTGTATTCCACCTGCCAGAACGAGTTAACAACAAAGTCATTAGTCAGCGCTCATCATCAGCGTATTTCAGTACTTACCCGGACCTAATTGCAAGGGTGTAGACAAATATTTTACTTGTGGATGAACAATTGACCTCACGTAAGCGCACTCAATAATGTCACCTTTGCCCAACAGTCCTTTGATTAGCGATATTACAAACCTTGAAATGCTGAATGCCGCCGCCAGGGTGGATGCTTCTGATCGTTTTACATTGATAATGTCATTCCTGGCCATCTGTATGTTGTTGGTTAACAGTTGCAGTTCGGCCTAAAATTAAGAATTAGATGGCATTAGCCACTTCGGAAAACTACGAGTTTGTATTGGGATATAAAATTGGACATTTGTCCGTCATCAAATGATGCTAATTACGAAATTATGTGAAGAACCCCTTCCTGTTGTTGGGACGATTAAGGATTATAACGCAGTTTCCTTCAATAACTGTGACAAAACTAGTAGGTATTCTTCGTTGAGGGATACTACCCTCAATAAAAGAAGGATAATTATCACATCAATCGTTAATATTTAGGTTATATTAAGGTAGAGTGGAAGGTTCCAAAAAAAAAGTAAGTTTAAAAAATCAAGGTTTGCAGTCTGGGACTCCTTTGACATTCTGATTAGCTGCTGATACCTTCTGATATTTCTGCTGATGCCTAATGTACTTACCAAAGTAAAATCAGTACATGGCTTTGCTTGTGACAATAAGGGAATGACATTTCTCTCATATCCTCCTCCAATCACAGGAACAGTGATGCATTCGGGTTCTAAACCTAACACATTTCCGACGAACGTGTTACTTCTGACCACGTGCAGAGTGGTGACACCGAATATTTTATGGGGATTGTAGGCGCCACACTTCCTCATAACTTCACTGACCAGAGGAACCATACAATTGATAGGATGAGTGCAAACAGCAATCAAAGCCTAAAGGAGACAAAACATGAATGGTGAACACTATTAGTTTTTGATGAATATTATTACTCCTGGACAATGTTTCGAAAACTCTGCTGCATAGTCTTTGACGATCGCTCTGTTAACTTTGAACATTTCGTCAAACGGTAAGTGACTGGTGTTTGGTGATGCTGCCACTAGCACGACCACTTTGGTTCCCTGCAAAGCATAAGTTAAAGGAAATGTTCAACTACCGGGTTGGCCAAATAAAAGAGCACCATGGACATGCGGGATCTATCGGCGGGCAACGAAACAGTCTTTAAAAAAGACTGCTTCGCGGATATAGGCAACCATCTATAGTTAGTTTTACATTTCACCACACGATGGCGCTACCCGGGTAAGCACTGTTAGGGGTGGAAAACAATATTTTCTTTGAGGTTTTACCCCCCGAGCGAGCTCGGTCTTCCAGGTACTATAATACAAAGTGAGGATGAAGTGGTTGAAATGTAGTTTATAAAGGAATGCAGAAGAATATTTCTGCTTTTCCTGTTCATTTTTTCAAATTTTTAGTCAATCCGATAGCAAAAAAGATATATAATTGAATTCTTCAACTCATTCTTTACCTCAAGCGCTTGTTCAATGCTATCGCCACTAGCGTAGGCGTTCACCTTACATTTAGTGTCAATATGAGATAACTCAATACCAAACCCGCATGTACCTCCAACATCTAACAAGGCAAGTTCGTCCAAGAATGACGATTGCTTTAGCATAAGCGACAACGGTTGTCCAACTTTACCTACAAAACCAAAAGTTATGCTTCTGTTGGTATTTTTTTAAATGGCATACCTGCTGCTCCAATTACTGTAACTTTCATATGGGGAGCGGGAGCCGGTTTAGGGTTGTAGTTACGAACGGTTCTTTTCTGATTGTACAAAGCAGATTTTAACAACTTTCCCGTGCTGCTGGTGATGGGCTGTAAAGCCGGAAACATCCTGACCATATTACAAGAATTTTTGAATTCCAAGTATCTTAATTTTCTTGCTTGATAATCGGATTTATATCATTTTTGATAACACCATTTATGTGGAAGTGTCATGTCAGTCAAGACATGTGACATTACATAACCTTGGGTGCTTTTCAGATAATGGTCGTAACACTCACAGTGAGCAATGCGAGCATTGTCTTGAAAGTACCGGTTGTTTCAACTTCCTGAAAAGAGTTAGAAACATTATTTGTATCCAATGTCCATGGCTTTAACATTGAAAAATTTGGAAAGTCAACCAAAACTGTGTATTTCAGATGTCCATATACGTATATTTTTAGTGAACTGTTAAAAAAATAGCAAACTTGACAATATTCAGAACATATTCTTTACAAAAATTTTGTTTGAATGTTCTTGTTCTGGAAATGTTGCAACTTCAGCTTTTTTCGCTGTAAAAAGACATCAAAGAAATAAATAAAACGAGCATGTTTACTGTTCTATTATCAATATCAAATAAAAAAAAGAATATCAATCAATACGAGGATCTCAATTACATCGAGGGTTATCCTATACGTATCATTACAAAAATCTTCAATATGTTCACTTTTATAAAATTTCCGAGACCATAACAGGGTTACTTATTAGGTTTCGGTAGAGAGACGGATACCCCAATAAATGCTGTATTGTCGACATAAGAAATGTTAAGAAGACAATAGAGGTAGTAAATAGAAATATTTTCTTGCGATTCTTTACGCCAAGAGATGTCAGAATTGCCAAATTATGGGCAAGGTTTTCCTGAAACAAAATGTTCTGTACAACATTGCCAAAGGTTTTACAAATATTGATTGAGAATTTTACTTCGTTTGTACAGGGATTTTCTTTCTCCTTTTGGTTTTGGACGTTAACTGTGTCGAGAATCTTGCACATCCGGTGGGCGGCCATCCGTTTTGCTAGCTTTTTCGATCTACCGACCCCATATTGTTTGCGAGACAGCGCTTTGCATGATATGGTGAATTGGCGGTCATGCGGCAATCCACCCTCACGTTCCAATTCGTACACTGGCATTGACCATCCCTTAGAAATGCAACGTTCTTGCAGGACACCCACGGGGTTTCCAACTATGTTGTCGTCGGAAGTGCGGATTATTTGAGTTCTGCGGAAAGAACAAAATGTGAGTTTTCGTCTTACAAACTCTTTTTCTTGTCGTTACTGAAAAGCTGGCATTATTCTATCATAACCAGGTTTTGAGTATTTTATTCCACGTGAATTTTCAATTTTGGCAGTTGGTCCGAGAAGTAGCGGTCTTCCTAGTTTTGACAAACGGTGTCAACTCTTGACACAAGCCGCCAACTAATTTGTTAATCAGATTGTACTTCGACTTTATGTTCTCTACGCAAATGTTAGTTATATCAAAATCAACATTGCCAGACCAATATCGTCAAAGTATTTCCTGTATATGATTTTAAAGTTATCAAAGCCAAATCATTGTAACTTTTCGTGGTAAGAATATTTGCCATGGCACCTGTGTCAATTTTAAAACAAATCTTCTTATTAATTATTAAATTTGCCAGTCAAGGACAACTGCTAACATTATTTATTTTATTTACAGTATCAATCTCAAGTCATCACATTCTGGTACATTTAATCGATTTCTTGTCTTTCATAATAAATTATCTACATGACCAATGCCCGGTTGCACAAAACATCTCCGTAAAGTTAATCGGAGATCATCGAGCCGTTAGCCAATCAGATTAGAGAATTCAAATTCAGTCTTCAATCTGATTGGTTAACGGCTCGTTGATCTCCGATTAACTTTACGGAATGTTTTGTGCAACTGGGCATAAATCTTGCCTCAAACAAGTAAGAAGTAGGAGAAGCTAATAATCTGACGTAATTTTTACTTCATGTGTTTTCAATTCCAAAATTCGGCAAATCCACTTGTTTGAAAATTGATGTTAACACTTCCAAATTTTTTGCATTGCTTGAGGTATAAAATAATATAATAGTTACTTGCCAATTAGACAATTATAAAAGCATTTTGCTCGAAAGT
Organism: Diorygopyx duplodentatus; assembly: GCA_033557515.1. Classification (NCBI taxonomy): domain Eukaryota; kingdom Metazoa; phylum Arthropoda; class Insecta; order Coleoptera; family Scarabaeidae; genus Diorygopyx; species Diorygopyx duplodentatus. Next base: position 3,461 of record JAWQRJ010001697.1, on the reverse strand, counting down.
GTAGACCGACCATCCTTCAAAGATTACCGGCCATAAACAAAACATTTTAGGCCAATAATGTTCAGTTTAGAATTTTATGTTCGCGCAGAGGTTGCGTTATAACTACCGCCCAACTGGACATTATAAAATCGATCCTTAATCCCCAAAGGTACACATTAAAATCGTTTATACTCACCTGAAATTACATCTTAATTTTGAATTTGAATTCGTTGTAAAGGGCTATCTTATTAAAACCCAGTTACATCTTTATCTGTAAAACAACTTTGAAGATTAAATTAATCGCTACAGATTAATAGTGTTTAAAACGGAGTTATTGATAAACACAAGCAAATCTCTATACATGTATAAAGTGCTACGGACGGACGGAAATGTGTGTCAATAAAAATATTTGTAAGGCGAACAATACAAGTAAAATAAACACAACATTAGAAACACTTTCTACGAAACCAATATCTCTACAAATAGACAAAACTAATATTTGTCATAACATAAAATGTGTTAAAATTTAAAAACGATTAATTACAATATTAAAGTACGCAAAAAAAATTAAAATCACATAAAACGACCATAAACACTGCTCAAACATCCGTCGACGGTCGGGTGGATTAGGATGGGTGGATGGCGGGTAAATTAAATTCTTTCTGAAATGAAAAAAATATATACGTTAAACAATAAATGAGAAACATCCCAAAACATAATAGGGGAGGAGACTGTCGAAAATCCAGAAAAGACAAATCAAGAATTTTGACCGAGACTCGCTACAATCTTCTTCGGACGATGGCAGCATTTTTGAAAAAGAGGTTGAGGCAGAAAAGTGGGAAAAACAGTTCAAGAGAGAAACCTTATAACCTAGTGACCCAGTGTAATTTTAACAAATTTAATATTTATCAGGTTACCTGTGGCATATTGACAGAATTCTTTGTTACAAACCTCAGGTTATTAACAATATTTTAAATATTACGTAGGTAATAGGTTAAATTGTGAATAAAATAATAGTAAATGGTGGAAATAAATAAATGTTCAAAATGACGACTGTCCGACAAATCTTGGAGAAAAAATATTAAGAAGAATTTTTGGCATAAGGGTGAACAGCGCAAAGGTGCTCTAATAAAGCATAGGCGAAATTGTATGAACTCCCAAACAATAGTCAAGAGGTCTATGGTCAAGAGGATAGCAGATGGGCCAAAAGAACACTCTACGAGGAGGAGGAGACGAAGGCAAAAAAGAAGAGAACGTACCAGAAAGAAATGTACGAATGCAGAGTCGGGAATAACAAAAGATGCACAGTTAGCAACATTAAGTAAAATTCACGTAATCACGCTTGATCTCCGTTGCAGTCATCAAATTTACTTACTCCTTTATACCCCCCTTTAAACGGTTTGACGTCAAAATGACGTCAGAGGCGATGACTTATTCATGCTCGACGCGTTTCGATTTTACTCTTTTCTGCCTCTCAGAGTGGAACGCGACCCTATGTTCTATGGTAAATATTGTTCGTCTGGATGGGTACTATCACCCCTCTTATTTTGTAAAGACAATTTAGACTCACCCTGTATAAACAGCACTTCACCATTTGTGAGAATTATGCACTAAATTTATTTTAACAATTTTAAAATGAATTTTAGTTAATTTAATAAATAGAACTGTTAGAGTAAATTATATGTGGCACACCCTTGCGAAATGTGTTCAAAATCAACAACGAATAAACACATGCTGTTGTACAGTGTAAGGAGTGTAAAATCTGGCTAAAAGAAAAAAAAATTAAAAGAAAGAGGAAATAAAGAATGTGGTCAATAGGAAAGACAAAACAAGAAAGCAAACAACTTTTAAAAGTTAAATTGCAACTGTGGCTAAATACAGACTGTCCCGTTAATAGTGGTCCAAACGAAAACTGTTGATAAACAAGACCACGCCCTATCTGAATAACCCAACATAGGTTTAGTAAAAGTGTCACGGTTTTCGAGACATTCGGGATTTTAGGAATTTTTGAAAAATTAATTAGTTAATTAGTTTTTTTTTATGTAATTGCATTAAATTAACCCTTACTTACTTGCATGGGGTCAACGCACTTTCGCGAGTCGAACAAAAAATTCTTGCGTCAGTCAGAATGCATTTCATTCGTTATCATCGATCATTCTTCCCAATAAATTGGGGTCCTCATGCGAGCAGTTATATGATTTTCTTTGTGCGAGTAATTAAGGGTTAGGGAATTATTTAATTTTTTTATTGATAATTATTTCTGATTAGAAGTGCTAACTTCTAATCAGAAATAAGTTTTCCAGAAACACTAATTTTCAATTTCCGACTTGATAATTTTTTTGGTCTTGTTTCTGATGTAAACTAAGGTATGACCAAATAAAACCAAAATGTAAAATGTTATTCATTTATTGGAATTTCACAAAACTTTTATCGCCAACAAATGGGTACCCAAGGTATTTAGCTGGGAAAGCTAAGAAAGAGAACCTCAAAAAAAGTGATCAACCTCCACGTATGTAACTCACGATGAGTAAATAGTATGTCAGATTATGGACAGGGCTAAGTACAGGACACTGTCCCCTTAATAAACACCTCTATAGGCTGGTGCTAGCAACAACACCAACGTGCAGGGGATGTGGAGAAGAGGAAGAGACTTCGATCCATCAATATGCTACTGCGAGGCTTTTGTGCGCAGTAGGAAAAACTTTCTAGGGGCGGAGAAACTGACCTTAGAACACTTAAAAACAGCTCAACTAAGGAAAATTGTGGACTATTTTTAAAAGAACAGAACTTCTGTAGGTGAGCATGAGAGGGCATAATAGGCCAAGAGACCGCAGTGCAGGTATCCTTGTTTTTGGAACCATCTCTGAGTACAATAATAATAATACATATAGATAGGAGAACGATGTAATTGTCTCAAAATTAAAGTCTTTACAAATTTATAGTCCCGATATTTTTTGGGAATGTGAAGTGCGTGATTAAGAAGGTAAGTCGAAATACTAAGTCCTTTTATTTTTTACTACTGTAATAGATAAATATTTAAGGAATAAGGACTTAGCGCAGCTACAATCTGAACTGAATATAGTTGAAATAGTTGAAAATGATAAAACTAAAGGCATTATGATTAGGTGGGATGTTTTCGAAGAACGAAAAGATGGACGAAGGATTAGTCATTGGGATCCTATTGCTATTTAATAGCAATAGGATCAGAGCTATTAGTTCGCCACGAACCATATATTTCACATAAGCAGCTTAGATGGTACGGTCACGTGCAGAGAATGTCAGAAAGCAGAATCCCAAAACAGATAATCACATGGAAGCCCAGTGGAAGGAAGAAACGAGGAAGACCAGGATGGTATTAGCAATGCAATGGACGAGAGGGGTCTTGGAGGCGGGATGTGGAATGATCGAGAGGCGTGGAGAATTAGAATCGAAAGACGAAGATCGTTGTAGAAAACCGATAGTAGTAGTAGTATACTTCACAT
>JAWQRJ010001696.1:0-15120 GCA_033557515.1 Diorygopyx duplodentatus | reverse complement strand
AATGTATGAAGCTACGTATTTTTGAAATTTTTGAAACGTATTAATCTATTCGAATTTATTTTATATCGAAAGAAAGCTAAAAGAACAAGCTTTATGACAGTTCATAATACGTTTTGCAACAAAAGATGGAAATAAACAAAATCCTTTCTGAAAAATCTGTTTTCGATAATCTCATATAAGCATCAAAATTGTACTATCAAGTCTCTCCCTAGCACAACTTTGGAACAAATTGATCTATTTGAATTTATTTTACACCGAAAGAAAGCTAAAAGAACAAGCTTTCTGACAGTTTATAATACGCTTTATAACCAAAGATTAAAATAAACAAAAACCCTCTTTGAAAATTCTGTTTTCGATAATCTCATATAAGCATCAAAATTGTACTATCAAGTCTCTCCCTAGCATAACTTTGGAACAAATTAATTTATTCGAATTTATTTTACATCGAAAGAAAGCTAAAAGAACAAGCTTTCTGACAGTTCATAACACGTTTTATAACAGAAAATTAATATAAGCAAAAACCCTCTTTGAAAATTTTATTTTCGATAATCTCATATAAGCATCAAAATTGTACTATCAAGTCTCTCCCTAGCATAACTTTGGAACGAATTAATCTATTCGAATTTATTTTACATCGAAAGAAAGCTAAAATAACAAGCTTTCTGACATTTCGTAATACGTTTAACAAAAGATTTATAACAAAAGATTAAAATAAACAAAAACCTCGAAAGTTCTGTTTTCGATAATCTCATAAAAGCATCAAAATTGTACTATCAACTCTCTCCCTAGGATAACTTTGGAACAAATTAATCTATTCGAATTTATTTCACATCGAAAGAAGGCTAAAAGAACAAGCTTTCTGGCAGTTCATAACACGTTTTATAACAAAAGATTAAAATAAACAAAAACCCTATTTAAAAATTCTGTTTTCGATAATCTCATATAAGCATCAAAATTGTACTATCAAGTCTCTCCCTAGCACAACTTTGGAACAACTTAATCTATTCGAATTTATTTTACATCGAGAGAAAGCTAAGAGAACAAGCTTTCTGAAAGTTTATAGCACGTTTAATAACGAAAGATGAAAATAAAGAAAAATCCTCTTTGAAAATTATGTTTTCGATAATCTAAGCATCAAAATTGTACTATCAAGCCTCCCCCTAGCACAACTTTGGAACAAATTAATCTATTCGAATTTATTTTACATCAAAGGAAAGCTAAAAGAACAAGCTTTCTGACAGTTCATAACACGTTTAATAACGAAAGATGAAAATAAACAAAAACCCTCTTTAAAAATTCTCTTTTCGATAATCTCATATAAGCATCAAAATTGTACTATCAAATCTCTCCCTAGCACAACTTTGGAACAAATTAATGTATTTCGAATTTATTTTACGTTAAAAGAAAGCTAAAAGAACAAGCTTTCTGACAGTTTATAACACGTTTTATAACAAAAGATAAAAATAGACAAAAACCCTATTTGAAAATTCTGTTTTCGATAATATAATCTCATATAAGCATCAAAATTGTACTATCAAATCTCTCCCTAGCACAATTTTGGAACAAATTAATCTATTCGAATTTATTGTACATCGAAAGAAAGCTAAAAGAACAACTTTCTTACGATTCATAATCCGTTTTATAACAAAAGATGAAAAGAAGCAAAACCCCCCCTCGAAAATTCTGTTTTCGATAATCTCATATAAGCATCAAAATTGTACTATCAACTCTCTCCCTAGCACAACTTTGGAACAAATTAATCTATTCGAATTTATTTTACATCAAAAGAAAGCTAAAAGAACAAGCTCTCTGACAGTTTTTAACACGTTTTATAACAGAAGATGAAAATAAACAGAAACCTTCTTTGAAAATTCTGTTTTCGATAATCTCATATAAGCATCAAAATTGTACTATCAAGTCTCTCCCTAGCATAACTTTGGAACAAATTAATCTATTCCAATTTATTTCACATCGAAAGAAAGCTTAGAGAACAAGCTTTCTGACAGTTCATAACATGTTTTGTAACAAAAGATCAACATAAACAAAAACCCTCTTTGAAAAATCTGTTTTCGATAATCTCATATAAGCATAAAAATTGTACTATCAAGTCTCTCCCTAGGACAACTTTGGAACAAATTAATCTATTCCAATTTATTTTACATCGAAAGAAAGCTTAGAGAACAAGCTTTCTGACAGTTCATAACATGTTTTGTAACAAAAGATCAACATAAACAAAAACCCTCTTTGAAAAATCTGTTTGCGATAATATCATATAAGCATCAAAATTGTACTATCAAGTCTCTCCCTAGCACAACTTTGGAACAAATTAATCTATTCCAATTTATTTTACATCGAAGGAGCGCAAACACATTGATTAACAAAAATTAGTTTATTTATACGTGGGCCGCAAAAAAATTTTTTTTTAGTGGTCCATGACTCGAAATCAGTTGAGAAAAGCTGGTGTACATTGTTTTAAAACAAGACGTACTGAATACTGTTAAGTGTATCTTATTGCAGCAAAGAGATGATTTACAAAAACGCTTATTTAGATAGCTTCAATAAGTTCAATTGATTTTATATCCAGAAATCAGGTGTTCCGGTACATTTATCCAACTTTGTAGGATACTTGCTATTTATTTAGTAGCAGAACAAATAGTCAAACTTGAAAGTAATTACGTCTTTTATGTACCACAGTCTATCTAGAACACTTAAATAACTTGTTCTATATTAAATTCATCAAGAATCAATCAAGTGTTATAGTTTATAGTTGAACTACAACACTGTCAACCAAACAGGCTCTAATATTCTGAGTTTTGAAATTTGAATTCTCCAAACAGATTAATTTAGACTTTATCTATGAACTCAATAACAGTTTATGTAACCAAGGTAATAATAGTAAATAATGTAATAAAAATTGATACTTACACTAATATCCATCTCCATGACAGTACATTTCAAATTATTCTCTAGATGAGCTACAATATCCTGCAGAGGCATTCCAATTCCATGAATCAAACTGTTCAATTCATTGATAATTTCCAATACACTAATGTCACAACTCTGGATTTTTTTCATTGATTCTGGCAAGATAATTGTATGAAAGTTGAAGTACAGCTCTTGCAAACCTTTGTACATGCAATTGCTACAGTTGATCACATTGTATATATGATTAAAAGTGGGATCGTCTAATTTTTCCGCTCCATTATTCGTGCACAAAAACAAATAGCTGAATAACTCCATCGCCTTATCGCTTTGGTAGGTTAAATCTTCCAGTAACCAAACGTTATCTACCGCAGACAGCTTCAGTAGCCAATCTCCACGTCTAGAGGCTGCCCGTTCAATGTTCAAGAAAGTTTGATTCAGGAGCAACAGTTCGCTGATGATCACGAATTCGAAAGCTTTCAGTGCGCACTTCTCTTGCCTCAGGAAGTTAACAATGCTTAACTTTGCGTCGTTGTACCTTCTATCGAGAACAGGTGTCGTTTCGCTGGAATGTATTTTTGCAAAGTCATCTAGAATCTTTGCTAGTTGAGATGCGGTCTCTGTAGAAAGCACATTTAGCTGGTACGCAAATTTTAATGCATTCTTCACTGTTGTTTCATTGTTCTGCTCCATAAATTGAACAAATTCGCTATATACCATATCGCAACCTGTTAGATTTGCAGTTTCCTGAAGATATCTGTAAATTAAAGTAATATACGACGATGAAATTTTAATAGAAGGAAAATTGTATCGACAGAAAATATGTTTTATTAGAAAAAACTTGAAACGTCGAAAGTCAGTTAAAACAGTCTAATCAAAAGGGCATTTGAAATATTGTCTTACCTGCACCATCTGGGAAAAGCAAAAATGCGATGTCTAGTTAGAAACGTAGGCGGGCACTGTTGGACTATAGCGGAATATTCTTGTAAGGACTGCAAGCATTTGATGGTCAACAAAATCTGCTGCTTCGACAGCTGATCTATGTCCTTTTCCGACTGTTCGCATTGCGTAATCATCCCAGCTTGTCCGGCGTTTTGAAGGAAATCTTTTACGATGTCGAAGGCACGTCGATTCTCCACCTCAAAGTTTGCGTTCAACTCCATCTGCCACTGCGAAAACTGCTGGCCCTCCAACATGACCAAAGCTTCCGCATACCTCTTGGCACGACCTTCGCAATCTTTAATTAAATTGTCCAAATTTTTCTTCGCGTTTGCAATAGCGTCTTGCGCTTGCTTGTACTTGTTGTATCTGCTGGGGAGCGAGTACAACAGGTGCTTGGCAATTCCGTTTGCCTCCGCCTCTTTAACCAGTGCCATCTGTTGATGAAGGTCTTGAAGCAGCTCTTGAACTTCAGAGAATTTTGTGGCTTCGTTCACCCACTTGGTGAGAAGTTCGATTAAATTTGGAAGCAGACTAAGTATGTCATCTCTAAAATGAAAAAAATTTGGTATGTGCAAATTGATCAGAAATTATAGAAGGAAGAGAAACAATCTTTTAAATCATCTGTTCTGTAGTTTTCACTTACCTATTTCTGTTCCAATCAACTTTAACCTCGGTACATCTAACTTTATACATAGCAAGGGTGACCTCCCTCTCCAAATCTTTCCGTGTTTGCCGACTGGTCGCACTTCCTGGCACTCCCCCAAAAATAGTGCCAGCCAGTCCTTCGACGCCAAGGGTCCAGTCTATCAAAGGGTCGTACACAAACGCTTCCAGTAGTGTTAGCAATGTTTCTCTGCCTTTCTTCATGGTCCTCAACACGTTTTCGCAAGCCATTCGGAAGATACCCTAGAAGAGAAAAATGTACCATGTATATTCAAAAGTATTTTTAGACTATGAAAGTATGTTTATATTTCTTAATTGTATATTCAATGCAACCTTTATTTGAAAAACTTTTTCCTAAAATGATGGGTGAGTATCTTGCACACTCTTTTTATTCTTCAAAAGTGAACAATTTATTAAGTAAGAAATAACAGCTTATTGGCAAAAAAATCATTTTTTGCATTAGATTAGATTAGTTTATTACATTTGCTAGAAAAGTCTGTAATGGATTTAGGAGGAAGAAGTACTAGTATTAGTTGCAGGCACTATTTCAGGTTTGCTTAGATATTTTAATCTTGTGTGGAGTAGCTCTGAACATTCGAAGGGTGTATCATCTGATTTTTTTGTAGCGCCACAATCTGCAAAATCTGCAGTCGTCATTTTATGCCTGTCAAGTATTTTTAAGAAGATATTTCACATAACTGGTGAGAAGGCCCTGGATTATTACTGGAGTAAGTATCTTTAGACTGTCTCTTTGCAATTAAAGATATCTTCTCCCTGTGATCTCAGAGAGTAATAAACTTTCTTGTATGACTTCAATACGATTGATAGCTTTTATCTCTCATTATTTTACCAACCATTTGAAGTGATCTGATGAAATGATTTGAAGTTAATATATTTTGTCAAGCTGAGCCACCTGATGCCAAATTTATAATTATTAGTGTGCAACTTGGGATCCTTTTTGAACCTTTGAATTTTTAGCATTCGATGTCAAAATAATCCAAGAATTTAGAGATTGGTTCACAGTAATCTCAGAAATTTGAACCTCCATAAGGGGGCTGCAGTAATTGCAAAAAAACAACCTAAAACGAACTAAACAGCCTAAGTTATACTATAGCAGAATGAAAAAAAATTTATAAATCAGATTCGAAAGTTTAAATATTGAACAAAGAGTCATCTAATTATATGAGTGCTTTTAAATATAAATCTGAAGTAAAAACTTTCATTTGTTTTAGTAATCTATTTTCTTCATTTTATTAAACATTTTGTTTAGTTTCTCGGCATGTCTTCTCTTGAAAAGGACGTTCATGAAAATTGTTAATAGAAATTGAAACAACGAATTTACTTCTTGGTAGTGACAAAGTCTGTTAATAAAAGCTTCTAAGGAATGCTACATGTGTTCTGCAGAAATGTTGGCTGTTATATTTCTAATTTGAGAGCTTCCAGATCAGGTAGTGTTCAGGTCCCAGATCCCCAGAAAAAAAATCCATTGGTGTCATGTCTGGAGATCGAGGAGGCCATTCAATCTGCCTTCTTTGACCGATACATTGTTCTGGAAAAGTTCTGTTCAAATACTCTCGAACTTGCAGACCAAAGTGTGCTGGGCCACCATCTTGTTGGAACCAGATGTGTGGATGCACAGTGTGTTGGTTTGTTGAATTCGGCTTAATTATTTTTATTGTTGGTACAATTTGATTTTGTAATAGCCCACGTTGTTTTTGTACAACAAAAACAAGGAGGGTGTGCAGTAACCCATCATTGTTCAGGTGTTTTAAGAATGGTGCCTGAAGCTGATCTTACATGCCTTTGATTAGGGCAGTTAGGTGAATCGAAGTGAGCTTATGCGCTTCGCTTGAGCAAAAATTCGGAGATCCATCAATGTTGCGAATGTAATAATTTCGCGTAGGCCGTGATGCAGTAGATTATAGATAATCTCTAATGTGATGATAATGAATTCGAACGTGCAAACAACGGGTTCGAGTTGTTTTGATCTCTCACCAAGCAGCGGGCCCAAAGCCTGATCACTTTATTAAAAACGCCATAATCTCCCTGAATGATCCATAAACATTAATTACGGTGCGAGCAGGTGTTGAGAAAACAGGACTTTAAAGATCCCGGGATTACGTTTAGGCGGGTTTTATTAGGCCGGGAAAATAATAATAATTGGCCGTTACGTCCAGAGCGTTTAGCCCGCTTCCAAATAAAATGTCAGATAATGACGACTGGAATCCCTTCGTTGGACGGATTATTCATACTTGCGCTACGCATAAAATTTCTGGCGCATCCCTCCATCTCCCATGAAATCAATAAACTCGTGCAATAGTATCTTTCCATATTTGATGCTAACTTTGGAAAATACATTATATACAGAAAGTAACTAATATTTCTAAGAGATGTGTACATATGAACCAATTTACCAAAATTAATCACCTCCTAAGGTTAGAGAGGCTAAAAGGAAAAGTTGGAAGGAATTCGGAAAGCATATAAATGACAAATACAGTTCAAATAATAAGACATTTTGGAACACGACAAGGATAACGAAGGGATAAAAGAGGAAAGAATTAAGAGGAAAACATTAAGGGAAGTCATAAATATTATGTATGGAAAAATACAGATAAATGGGGAGAGATCAGAGAGTTTTGAATGGCAGAAGGGGTTAAAACAAGGAGATAGCCTGGGCCCACTCATATTTGTAGTGATTATGGATAGGATATTAAAGAATATAAGAAGTCGCACACAACTACAGACAGTAATAGAAACAGTACATTAACATGAACAGAAACATGAACAGAAACATTCGTTCGTTCATGCAATGTAAACACCGCTTAATAATGAATAATGACATACTGTATAAATGACAGTCAATCGATGCTTGTGGGCGACCCATCAAATAATTAATTTGATTGTCTTTGTTTTGTATTTTATTACTACCTATAGCTTTCAACGAAATTGGAGAGTTAATTTAATGTTCCTAGAGGTGTTAACAATCAGTAGGCATCGCACTTTGGACATAAATTACGTACATGCACTGAAATAAGACATATTTCGTACCCCTTTAGCAAGGAAAAAATTGTTAACTGCCTGGTTTCAAAAAAACTTGAGTTTCCTAGATTTTATCTACAGAGATTTTCAGAAAAAGTAGCATAGAAAAATAATCCTCAAAAAGTATTGCTCTCCGTATTGGTATAAATATGTTGCTAAATGCATAATATGGCTAAAATACATATATGTAAAATTGGGAAAATTTACTTTTTCGGTTAATTTTCCAAATATAATTTTGATCATAAATGACATAAGAACACACAAATGTTTTAGTGCATTTTTTGAACACGAAACAGAAAAAGCCTTAGAAGAATACTTATTTCAAACACGAAACAGAAAAATCAAAATGAAACAGGTGCAATGTGAAAGACCAGGAATTATAAAACTCCTTTGAAGGAAGATTTTGTTATCTTTTTTAGAACTGCCCAGTTCGCGTGTGAAATCAAGAATTGGAATTCAATTTAAAGTCAAATATTGGATAATTCTATATTCACCTAGTTTTCATGAAAAATTATTACAACATGCTAAAACAAATTGTCATTCTGTTTATTTAGCATATCTATGGGAAGGTAAATACAAATATGAACTCGTGAGTGTAACGTAACATTCAATATTGTACTGTGGAAATTGATGAATTACAATAAGATAATAGTATGACTAAAATGTCGATTATTATATTAAAGCTTTCATCAAAACGCTGATAAAAATATCTGTTGAAAAGAACAAAGTGATATCAGTTGAAAGTTTAAATTTATATATCTAATATTATTAAACGGGTAACCTTGTTTATTTATGTATTTGCCAATAGGCCGTTTTTTGAAAGCCACACAATGTTCACCAGCATATGTAGGATTTAGAGATTTAGGCGCGGAGAATCGATTGAGGTAGGTCTCGACTTATACTAAAATCATTTAATTTTTTATAAGCGTTTGAAAATCGGCAAAAAATTGCTGACGTTTAGCGTGACAGATCTAAACCGAAACAGTTGAAGAAGCCTCAAGGTAACCGCACATTTGAGTACATCGGATGGATCGAATGCATTCTCCATAGTTCTGTTCGATGTTTTCCTTACGCTTTTATTTATTTACCAAGTTATGCGAGTTATTTGAGACTTAAGACCAATTATTATGACTTGTCTCGTCAAGCTCTATAATAATTCAATCAAATTCAAATTCTTTTCTAATAGCACCAACGGTCAGAAAAATAAATACCACAAATTAAAACCAGTATTCACCGCAAGGTTGACTGCAACTTGCAACTTAAATAAATAAATGTTACAAAGAGAGAAAAAATGAGTATAAATAAACATTCATTCGAATGATAAATTTAATGTCAATACATGATGACTGAACATTCATGAATGTCAATACATGATAATGAAATTAATTACAGCAACTATTGACGTTTAATAGTAATTTTTCCAAAAGCACAGTTGGTGGCAACGCCTTCTGAAGTACCCGTTGTCACTAGTTGTGAACATATGCTGCAAACAAGTTAAATGTTTAAAAGTTAAGTGAAACGTTTTTTTTTTTCGAATAACCAGGCAGGAGTGACTCGCAGGGTCCGATTCTTTACGTTTTGGTAATCGGTTTTCACCATAAAAAGGGTTGTCAGGTACGTAAAATAACCGCAAATAGCGAAACTGCTTATAAGTATTAACCATCAGGAGTTTTAGGTTAAGTTTTCTTTCCTCTCTTTGGTACCGGACTGCCCGAATGGGTGTCCGGCAGGTTGGAAGTTCCTACCGCCCTTAGCCCTATCTTTACAGGCAAATACCGGTGGAAAAATTGAAGAATAAAACGTCGGACTTAGAAGAGGGACCGCGCAGAAGTCGGTATGAGAACTAAGTAAGTGATTACCGGACTCTCACAGTTATTGGATTAATAGCTAAGGCTCTTTTATTCATTAAAGAACTGCAATCTCCACAGAAATTACAGGTAAACGAAAAATTTATTTCAAATACCTCTCTTTCCTTTATTCCTGAATGCCCTCCGAAAAATCCAGTTAGCAGATACCAGGAGTTTATTTAATACGACATGAGATGTCCGAAGCGGTGGCAACCTGATAAAACAATTTTTAATCGTCTTGAATGTTATTTGATACATTTTGAAAACCACAATAAATCTTCCCAACCATCTGTTTTTCTGTGTGTCCATCTGTTAGCAACACTTTTCCTATTTCTATTTATTTTAGGAAAAAAAAAGTTTCAAATAAAAGTTTCCTAGTTTCAAATGATTTTTTTTGCAAAAAAATGCAAAAAATAAGTTCTAAATTATACTGTGTGCCCCAGGTTAACGTGAATAAAATTAGTAAAGGGGGGGTTTAAAAAAAAAGTCAAAAAACTCTTGGACAGGCCAACTTTGTTTTAAAACTAGGCATTTTTTGGTATAAGCATCGTACGTTTTTTGAAACACTTTTCGTTTAAATCAACTGTAAGGGCATATATACTAACCTCTATATTAAGCAAAAATATATTTATTTAACCTTATTAATAACATGAAGATTTTGATGTAACTAACAATAAATAGAAGATAGTAAAAATTTGAATTATTTTTATTAATTTTAACGAATGAAAATTTTTAGTTCGTTGTTTTGAATAAATTTTAATTTCCTTTGATATCATCAGAAATTGTAAAAAAAAATATTTATGCAAAAAATGAAATATTAAATGCAAAAGTCAATTATAAAAATAACTCACTATTGATCAGGTCATCATGTATTGACAACAACTTTTAAACCTGAAATGTCGCTATGTTAATATCAGTTTTTGTAAAAACCTCTAATAACTTCGAAACGGTGCGACTTTATCCAAATGTACGGTCAATAAAATAGACCACAAATTCCATAAGGAACCCAAAAATTTAATATACAGGCTGTCCCATTTAAAAATCTGAAGTTGAATAGTGTCTACACCTGCATGTATGAAAATACTTCTAGAAGAGAGAAAGACTGAAACCATGCAACTTTTATTTGAAACTTTCTTTCCTAAAATGATTAGAACTGGTAGATGTGTGGCCCACACAAAATGGTACCATTATTAGTCTAATGCCCGGTTGCACAAAACATTTCTGAAAAGTTAATCGGCGATTAACGAGCCGTTAGCCAATCAGATTGAAGAATTCAAATTTTTAAATTAGAATTCTCTGATCTGATTGGTTAACAAATCTGTCAACATGCCAGCTGTGCTTTGCGCAACCGGGCATTAGAATACCATAATTCATCCAAATATATCAAAATCTCACCGACAAAATTTTGGACCGAATGCATTACTTTCTCTTTATATGAGAGAAAGTAAAAAGTTACTAGAATAATAAATTCTCATTATTATTCTAGTAACCAGATGTGTATTTGAGTATCCGTCTTCAGTTTTCGCAGTTTTTTTATTTCATCTGCACTGTGTCGTCCGTGGAACGCGTGTATGTGCCGATTTTGGCGCAATTTTAGTCGTAAATTAATGTAAACATTTTAAGGTTAGCGCTGACAGCTAGCTGTCAAGGTGACAGGAGCCGAGCGTTGACGTGAGGGTATCATTTGTTCGCAACAGTCAAGGTGACGGGAGTTGAACATCGAGGTTAACCTACGGACCCATTAAAGTACTGCGATTGGCCGCCATTTTATGTCCGCGTCAAATTGAAGAACTTGCAACTGAAGTAAAGTTTGATTAAAGAATACCAAACCACAGTATTTGGGAAACTCGGCCAAGATCGGTAAATCAGGTGTTTAACAATAATACGAGTGATATATAAATACTTTTTATTAGCAAAAAAATATTAGGATCAAAAGTGTGTTTAACATAGAATATTAAGCATCAGCGTTATAAATATAAAATGATCAAATTTGCAGGTGCTCAATATATCTATAAGATAAACTATTTTGAAAAGCATAAAATTTAACTATGTTTTACATTATGTTTTGTATTTTTTACATTACTCGATCCACTGTGTACGTAGCGATAAAGATAAAAACAAAAGTTGCAACAGTTGCTAAACAACTATTGATAATACCACTCCTGACAATGAGTAATAAGAGACCTTTAAACTCTCTTAGCTTTCAGCGAATTTGAGAAGGTTTCAAATTTTCGACACCATTTTTGAAAGCATTAAACTTTTTAAGACAAAATGCCATGATATTTAAAAAATACTTATTATATTTTTAGAAGAGGTCAAATATGCGTTACAAACGGTTGGGACACGAAAATAAAAAATTCGGGCCCCTCTGGTCTAACACTGACACCTAAAAGAAATTATGCATTACCTTTAATAATGTACACAACTTTTTCTTACCTAGCATATACTAATTATGTAATAATTGACTATACTACAAATTTTAAAAAAACGCAAGGTAAGCAGGAAAAGCTATTATTATGCTTTACATATTATGTAACCTTCTATTTTTTTTATAAATTCGCTAAATATTTCCTGTTTTACATTTTATCATTGTAATAAGTGTAGGAAAGATTAATCTACAAAGTATGCTGACATTTTTTCGAGAATGCATCTTCCTGCACGCATAATTTATACCACATCCGATATACCTTCCGTGGTTTCGTTAGAGGTGGCTCAGTTACACGCGGGCATTAAATCGAAAAGCACCGTGCTACTAATAGCACGGTTTTCACCGTACAAAGAAAACTGTAACTATTCAAAAACCACAGTTTATTGGCTCTTTATTAATCGGATAGTGTTCATTTACTGTCTGGATGTGATCATGAACATGTTATTAGTTGAACTTCATGTGTGATTAACTACAGTGAGTATATTTGAACGTTCCACACGCTGTGAATCTAAAAATGTGTTTGTCAGAGATAACAATACAACAATTTGTAGTAAGTGATTTTTCGTAATCGGTTATGACGTAATTATTGAAGCATGCAGCAAATAAAAGCAAAATTAACAAAAGTGAAATAAAAATATTGTAATTGATTTTTTTAAACCTACATAGATATAAAGTAATTTAGAGATTTAGATGATTCTGTTAATAAAGGCTAATATCGCCCTTACTTACCATAAGCTACAGAAACAAATGCAAATGTAAGTTGTTTGAAATTAATGCATTCAAAGTTAGTATTAAAATTAGTAAAATAAATAGTCTATCCTTTTTTTTATTCTAATTACAATTGGTCAGCGCGGTATAATGTTTTTAAATTTCTTTAACGTTATTGGCAAGTTCTTTCTAAAAAATCCTATTTTTAACAAAAGCATGGTAAGATAAAAGATGTTACTAAAACTTCGTTACTACTATCCAAACAAAACTGTTTGGTAATTTTAAAAACAAGGAGTATCAAAGAACAAAATGCAACGGAAGTAAAATATACGACAAAGGTTATTTATTGCTCCGCAAGAACCATATACATTAAATCCTATTAGCTTCGTTTTTAATACACTGTGATTTATTAAACCATTCAATTTAGTGTAAAGTTTCGCTTTTATAAATAATCACAATCATCTAAATTAACGGTTAAAATTAAATCGACTGAGACGTTTTTTGCCAATTTGAATATTTTTCATCGAAATTAATATCAAAGTTTTTTCGTTGTATTTAATTAAAAAAGAAGGACATTAACAAACTATTATGAATTATTCGGTGATGATTGAGGTCGAAGGCAGCAGAAGTTGAACGAACTCTTTCATCAATCAGAAGAGGTGAAAAGTTGAAAACTGTTTATAAAGTAAATAAATAGAAGTTTAATTTTAATATGAAAAAAAATGAGTTAAGTGATCACATTTTCATCTTTCGCTTTTAACTTAATTATAGTTTCTATACAGGGTGCCTACCGTAAACCGTCCATTAGAAATATATCGGAAACGAATAAAGCTAGTAGTCAGAATATTTGGATTTGAATATTATTTGGAAGGGAACTAAAAGATAAAAATATTTTCAATAAGCTGGCAGTTCCGGTTGTACCGGAAGTCAACAACAGCTTTGTTAATTTAAATGGAATGACCCCAATTTTTTTTTCTTAATCTATGTTCAATTTTTAACAACTTTCGTATACGTTTGCCAGGCCTAAACTTAATCGTTTTCGAGATATTGAATTTTTTCGCAAAAATTATGCAACAGCAGCAACATTTTGAAAAATCGAATTTTCATAATTAGACTTATGCGATAATGTTCATACTTCATTAACCATTAGTCGACATCGAACTTTTCAGAAATACACCCGCCCGGTGTATTTCTGAAAATGTGACATTCTTACATACATTCTTTACAAACTTGAATTTTGAAATTTAAAGAAAACTTTAACGGACAAAAAGTATTTTTTTTAAATAGTAGAATGTAGAATTAAAATCCTCGTTGAACGGTATTGGGTTTCCCTATACCTAAAATCTGTCCGTTTCCGATTATTTAATTTTTTTGGAGCTCTTGCTGCAAAAGCGATCCTTCGACAATATATTCATTTGTTGTAAGTTGGGTTGCCTACAAATTAGTGATCAATTTTGACGTTTATGCAACACAGGTTGGTTGAATGTATGTTTAGGCTGAAAAATTAATGCAGGTATCATTTGGAAATCGAGTTATTAAGATATTTAGTTCGTAAATATCTTGATAACTCGAAACAAATAACAAATAAATGCAAAATATCAACGTTGGAGTAATGTTGGAGTGTTTTGTAAGAAGTTTAATGATACCCATTTATGAAGTATTTCTGAAAAAAAATTGGACTAGTCAGCTGATGTAGTGAAACTACGAAATGGTTCTAACAATTTTATTAAAATCTAGAAGAAAAGAAGTTGCATTTTATTAACCATTAAATTGATCAATTCTTATAAAATGGATGTTAACAATATTTATTATTATTTGTTATTGGTCCGCCCCAGCACATTTGAACTTTTTAGGATTTCTTCATTCATAGTCCCTCTTTATGAGAGTTATATTGCAGTATAATTTTAGTCATATGACCTATGGACAGGTGCCCATTGAATCCTTTTTTTTACTCTCATATATAAAGAGAAAGTGTTGCACTCATTTCAATTTTGTTGAATTTACCAAATTTTGGTCATTTTTATGTTTTTCTTGACTTTCTGGAGTTCATCTTTGCTCATCTTTGCAAGTTTTACTGAATTTGTTGACTTTTAAGGATTTTTTCCATTTTGTTATGTCATTTTTTTTATCAGTTTATCAGTTTTGTTTTAAATTTGATCAAATTTGTTTTTTTATTTAGTTAAATTTTATTAACCACATTTAATCAGTATTGCTATTTTTACCGATTTTACGAATTCTGTTCTTTTTTGCCAGTTTGCCACTATTTTGTTTATTATTTTACTTTTTTTTATTCGTTTTGTTCGATTTGTTTTTCTTGATTTTGCAGAATTTGTCAATTCTCCAGTGAATTTGTTTTTCTTGAATTTGTCGATTTTACATTTCTCAAATGTGAAATTTATAGATTTGTGGATTTTGTTGAAGTTGTCGAATGTTTGTCATTTTATTATTTTTCTCGATTTTGCAGATTTTCTCAATTTTTCATTTTAATTTTGTTGAATTTGTCAATTTTACTGTTTCTTCCATATTATCGAATTTATTGGGTTTTCAATTGTATTGAATTTATCAAATTCT